>JACEII010000020.1:5717975-5815273 GCA_014332785.1 Antheraea mylitta
ATTTTGTAAAAAGCGCATAGACACTGATTCATATATAGTGCACAATATATATCGCCGCGAGTGAAGTGAAGTGAAACCAGCAGAATCAACACCGGTGAGTCCGCATCCCTTATTTCGCAAAAACCCCCCTTTGAACCAGCACCTTTACGCACAAAACATTCATATGGTCCTTCGTTCCCAGATTATTGATCCTTCTTTCCTAAATTATCCTTTGTATTCCTTATTTTACAATCCTAAATTCGCAACGTATTTCATTTTTATATATACCCACCCGCTTGTCGTTATTTACGCGCCATATCGCATAGTTATTTGATATTTTAACTTTAATTTTTATCAAATTACATTAAAATGGAGCATAGGTCTAATAAGGGAGACTTAGCTGAGGGTTCAGTAAGCATCCTTGCTGAAATATCCCTACTCGAGGGAAAAAAGCAATCATATTTTCTACGCGCAAAAATGATTTTTGAATCTATACCACAGAGTACAGAGGATCGCCAAACGTCTTCTTTTATTAGTAAAGCAACAAATATTACTTTTATGCGCGATGAATATCTCGAAATAGTAGATAATATTAACAGACTTCATTTGAAAATTAATGCGAAATACCTACCAAATTATGAAGCTATTTGGGCATTCGAAGATTATTATTGTGAAATTAAAAACGCTTTAACACGCTTCTCCACGCATACAAACATTAATTCCCATGAGAGTTCAATTCAAAATAATGGAGAATATTCAAATTGTCGGTTAGAACAATTATCTATACCGGAGTTTTACGGTGAATATGAAAAATTTCCTATGTTCATCGAATGTTATAATTCAATGGTTCACAATAATTCAAATCTAAATGACTCATTACGCGTTAGATATTTAACAAATAAACTCAAGGGTAAAGCTGAAAACATTTGGTTAAGTTTAAGCCCAACCGCAGATAATTATCATTTAATTTACAACGCATTAGTAGAAAAATACACAGACAACCGTGCTATTGCCACTACCTACATTGAAAAAATATTAAATCTAAACTCACTTCATAACGTAACGTCTACTCAATTAGAATCATTTATAGATGAATATTGTACGTCGATATCCGCTTTAAAACAAATAAAAATAGATAACTTATTAGATTTCATATTTGTGCACTTAGGATTACGAAAATTAGACATCGATACCGCTAAACAATTTGAGAATACAATTAGGAAGCAGTCATATCCAACTTATGAGGACTTTACAGAATTTCTACGTGAACAGTTTAAAATATTAAAACGCACAACGCCCTGCAAAAAAAGCATCGCAAGCGTCGCACGGCAGCGCTCTGTCGCTAGTTACGCGAGCGCCCCGCGTGCGTCACAGTCACCGCGAGTCCCGCGCACATTCATTATCAATGAAGGCACAGCGCCTAGTAACAAACATTGTTCATTTTGTAATGCGATTGATCATCAACAATTATATAATTGCCCGAAATTTAAAATTCTTTCGCCTCTTAATAAATATAAACATATAAAATCTATAAACGGTTGTGTAAACTGTTTAAGTTTGATACACACGGTATTTAAATGTAACTCAACTCATAATTGTAAATTTTGTAATAAACGCCATAATACACTTCTCCATATTAATAATTACCGCACATCTACGTCGAGTAATTATCTTCAAAATAATAATTCTTCAGATAATGAAAATGCACAAAATAATTTATTAAATAAAAACGAACAAAATACAATATCTCAAAACTCAACTTCCTTGCTATCTAACTCGACCGTGTGTCACAACATACTTCTTAGCACCGCGCAAGTTTGTGTTCGAGGAGCTAATAACAATAATTATTACACTGTTCGTTCACTGATAGATAACGCATCGCAACGTAATATAATAACTACCGCTTGTTGTAAACAATTAAATTTAAACATAATTCCGCTTTCTAATTCGTTTGTTAAGGGTATCGGTTTATCGTCGCGTCCTATTAAGGGCTATGTAAACTTACAGATTCGATCAAAAAATAATAAATTTAATTTTAATATAAACGCATTAGTACTTGATTGTATTACCGATAGGATACCTTTAGATTATATTGATACTTCCGTAATGCAGCACTTAATCAATATTCCGCTTGCCGATGAGCACTGGTATAAACCAGGAGAAGTACAGCTTTTATTAGGAGCACAGTTGTTCCCATATATACTTCTCGGTGGTAAGATAATTGCACCTCCAGCGCCCCCCGCTATAGAAACTGTTTTCGGTTATATTCTTATGGGTGAAGTACCGAGCGCTATTCACGATAATAATAATTCACATCACGACTTACTCCTTAGGTCGCCTCAAGACGATACATCTGCTTCTTTTCTCATATCTAATGATTATTCGTTGGATCGCTCGCTTTCCAAATTTTGGGATCTTGAAGAGATTCCATCGCAAACAATTTTAAGTTCACAAGACATAGAATGTGAAAAATTATTTTCGACAGCCGTTTCACGCGATTCATCTGGACGTTACTCGGTCGGTTTACCCTTCAGTAGGACTCCACATGAATTAGGTAACTCACGTGCATCAGCGCAACGACGGTTACTATTTTTAGAACGCAAACTTCAAAACAATAACATTCGCGATAGTTATAATAAAGTTTTTAAAGAATATCTCATTTTAAATTATATCTCAGAAATTCCACCAAATACTTCTGAGGAAGGATATTTTATTCCGCATCATGCAGTTATTCGCAGTGACAAAAATACGACTAAAATTCGTCCCGTGTTAGATGCTAGCGCTAAATGTCATAATGGTGTATCACTTAATGATATCTTACATGTTGGCCCAAATTTACAAACAGATATATTTATGCTCCTGCTTAACTTTCGCTTATTTCCAATCGCTGTAACCGCAGATATAAAGCAAATGTATTTGCAAATTTTAGTTAACGAGGAACATAGAAAATATCAAAAGATATTATATCGCTTTGATGCTGCCGAACCCATCCGCGAATACCAGTTTAACCGTGTTACTTTTGGTTTGAAATCAAGTCCATATCTGGCAATGCGTACAATCCGCCAACTATGTAATGACGAACGCGATAATTATCCGCAAGCCGCCGCCATTGCTGAAAAAGATTTCTATATGGACGATCTAGTGTGTTCCATTATTGATGAAGACGCCGCTATAAAAATTTCTAATCAGTTGATTAATTTGTTTAAATCTGGTGGGTTCGAATTATTGAAATGGTCCAGCAACAGTAACGCAGTTTTAGAAAATATCCCTTCCGAAGTTAAGCTATCTCCTGTTGAATTTGATAAATCTGAAACGCATAAGATATTAGGCTTAGAATGGAATCCTTCCGATGACGTATTTATATTTAAAGTCAATGAAGATACTCGTGACTGTACTAAACGCAATATTCTCTCGCTTATTGCACGTTTATGGGATGTTTTGGGGTTAGCAGCACCTGTCGTGCTTTTCGCAAAATTATTAATCGAACAATTGTGGCTTGAACGTGTTAATTGGGACGAAAATCCGCCCGCTCATATTATTAATTTATTTGAAAAACTTAAATATCAGTTACCGCTTCTTAGTTCTCTTAAAATACCACGCCACTTGCAAGTGTTTAAAGACTCGCTTGTTAATATTGTAGCATTCGCTGACGCAAGCCTTAAGGCTTATGGCTGCGTCATATATTTACATGTGACCGATCCATATGGTAACATACATGTACGCTTAGTTTGTGCAAAGTCTAAAGTTTCACCAGTTAAAATAGTCTCTTTAGCACGCCTTGAATTATGCGCCGCTGTGTTAATGTCTAAATTAACAAAAACTGTTAATGACTCTTATAACGCTCGTTTTAAGATTAATAATATTTTCGCATTTTCGGATTCAGAGATAACTTTGTCCTGGATCAATTCGTCTCCGCATCGCTGGAATATTTTTATTAGTAACCGCATCGCTAAGTGTCAGGAAAATTTAGATCCTAAACATTTCTTTCACGTCGCAGGCTCAGAAAATCCTAGTGATTGCTTGTCACGAGGACTTTTACCTGAGAAACTAATTTCTCATAATCTGTGGTGGCAAGGTCCTCCGTGGCTCCAGTTTCCTGTATCTACTTGGCCTCTTAGATCTGTAACCTCCACTAGATTAGAAGAACTACCTGAACATAAATCCGTTACTGCTACAACTATTAGCTCTACTCCGCAAGTTCTTTGTGAACTTTCTCTCAAAATTTCTTCGTATAATAAATTACTACGCGTCATTGTTTATATTCTGAGAGCTTTACGCATTTTACATCGACCGACTAATTTTCTTGTTAAGGCAAACGATTTAAATACCGCTGAAAATTACTTAATTCGCGCAGTTCAAAATAATATTTTTTCTGATATCATTCACCGCTTAAATAATCATAAGTTACCTCATGGCAATTTAAGAAAACTTGATCTTTTTCTAGACGAAAACCGAATCATAAGAGTTGGAGGTCGCTTATCGAATTCCAACTTACCGTTTGACGCTCAACATCCGATTTTAATGCCTAGAAAAGACCACGTAATTTTTCTTTTAATTGACTATTATCACCGCGCACACTGCCATACGGGCGCTCATTTGCTAAGTTCAATTATTCGACAAAGATTTTGGATAATTTCCGCTAGAAATGTAATACGGCAACGCATACACAAATGTAACTTTTGCTTTAAATGTGCACCTGTACTACCAAGTCCAAAAATGGCTGATTTACCATCATATCGGGTTCGAGAAACGAAAGCTTTCGTACACACTGGTGTAGACTACTGTGGACCTATTAATATCACTCTATGTAGGCGCAGAGGTCAAAAGGGTCAAAAGGCATATATTTGTTTGTTTATATGTCTAGTCACAAAAGCCGTTCACATCGAATTAGCACCTGACTTAACGTCGGATTCATTCTTAAACGCATTCAAACGCTTCATTTCCCGCAGAGGCCCAGTCGCTAACATATACTCCGATAACGGTACAAACTTTATTGGGGCTAAAGCAAAGCTCGATCAGCTATACAAATTTCTATCATCGCAATCTTATTCAAAAATAATCGAGGAAGAGTTAGCTACTCGTCGTATTCAGTGGCATATGATTCCACCTCGCGCACCCCATTTCGGTGGAATTTGGGAATCGAATATAAAAAGTTTAAAAACACATTTATCTAGAGTTGTAGGTACTCAGCTATTAACGTACGAAGAACTGTCAACCGTTCTTACGCAGATAGAAACGATTCTGAATTCGCGTCCATTGTCGCTTTTATCAGAACATCCTTATCCGGAACCGCTTACTCCAGCGCACTTTATAATGGCATCTCCGCTTACATTTTTGCCTGCTTGCAATGTAACTGACGAGACTTCTACAAGTCTCGTTTGCAGAAAACTATTGCTAGATCAGATTGTACAATCATACTGGAAAAAGTGGCATTTGGAATATTTACATACCTTGCAAATAAGACAAAAATGGCATGACAAGAAATCTAACGCTATTCAAATAGGAACCGTAGTAATTATTCATGAAAACGATATCCCACCTTTACGTTGGCCGATGGGAGTCATAGTCGAAGTATATCCCGGGTCCGACGGCATTACTAGAGTTGCCTTAGTGAAGACCGCCAGTGGCTATTTAAAACGCCCTGTAATTAAATTAAGTCCACTACCTTCTCAATAATTTTCGCATTTATTAATTTTATTTTCGCACTTTTCATATATATAATCCGCATATTTTAATATTTTTTCGCATATCAACATATTCGCATTTACTATAAGGTAACGTTTGGTACTAAACCTCTTACTCTGTGAAACGCATTTAAAAAGTTTAACGCATTCTTTTTTTTGTATTTGTTTTTTGAGAAAATTCATTTTCTCAACGCGGGGGAGGATGTTGGCGCGCATTATTGCATAGTCATGTTTCCGAACGTACAAGCATCCCTTCCGCCTCCTTTCTTTTTTTCCTACCAATCATCTGTCACTTACGCCACGATCCTTACCGCGGACGCAACAAAAAACGCTCTCTTCATACGCAAGAATTGGTAGTCACCCATTACTACTATTCTAAAATATTTTGTAAAAAGCGCATAGACACTGATTCATATATAGTGCACAATAGTGAAGTGAAACCAGCAGAATCAACACCGGTGAGTCCGCATCCCTTATTTCGCAAAAACCCCCCTTTGAACCAGCACCTTTACGCACAAAACACGCTGCTACTCATCCTATTGCGAATACCATAGTCCAAGTTACTCTACTTCGATAAGACACATATTGTCAATCAAAGTAATGTTTATAGCTTAATTAGAAATATTATTTAATATTGCTAAAGCTAAAGCATACGCTTTACACTACATTAAAGCAATTTAATTTTCTCAGAGGATGTGGAAAACAAAACTGCCGCGGCATGTAAAAGTAATGAAACGTCAAGTTGCAAGTCAACTTAGCGACTCGGCTTGCATAGCGTTATTGATATTATGAACTGAATTAACTTATGAACTTAGTTCACTCGCGTTTCGGAGTTCAGTGTAACTTACATACATAATAAGTTATCAAAGTAGCTAGATGTACATTAAAATATTAATAATTGTCGTTTTGTGAATTAATTTTTTGAAAATTATTTTCTTTAGATTTGATTAAATTCAACACCAATAAGTAAAAATGCATAAATACGAATTTAAAAGGGGAACTTCCACCGTTATCTTTGTACCGCCTTAATCATAAATCACAATACAGCAATAGACATGAAAATGTATTTTTGAAGTTGAAAAAGAACGAATAAATAGGTATTGGAAAACGGTTTTCAGAGTTGCATTCGAATGTGTCACAAACAGAAATTGTTACGAGAGATGAGACCTCTTGTTTGTACATTAAATTAACTTGTTCTTTACCCTGAAGTTTATTCTATTATCCTCTTTGTGTAACCGACTTGAAACTTAGATTGTAACCTTTGACCATGGAAACAATAAGAAATACTTAACTGTCACGGATTCGTATTCTGTTCATATTTTTATTAAAACGCTAATCAAATACTTTGTTTTTACTAAAATTATTTTTCCGAAATCTCTGAATTGATTTCGACCGAAATTTCATAAATAGATAAAAGTTTATTGAAAGATATAAAGAACAACTTTTCTAATGAATTGGTAAACTGTTGAAGGCGTTTTAACAAAAAACTCTTAGATACGATTTTGACTAAGACATACAACGATATACCACTTTGTCCGATATAGCGGCCTCATCCGCTATTGTTTAAAGTTTTCTTTCCAGTAATAAACAAGGAGTGCGTTATATATATATAGTTAAATTATATATAGCATATATAGTTAAATTATATTGTATATAGTATATTATAGTTAAATTAACTCATTTCGGTGAATTGTGGCGTATACCTGAGCATCTGGTTGTGGTCCGATTTGAAATTGCATACCAGAGTTGAGTGGAGTGGCATAGACTATTTTAAAAACTATAATCAGGAAACCTTGCAAACCACAAGTGCGCATTATATCGTAAATGTTTTTTTCATGGAGAAAATTTTCGCTATGCGTTTTCTTATAACTCGCTACACTTTTATATAGTTTTATTGTAATTTGACACGAGCAAAATCACAGACTATTACTACTATTCTATATACATTTTCATATTAGAATATAATAAGTATTCAGTAATATGACAAATATTAGACATTAGTACAATATAAAAAATCCCCTGTATAGTTATTCTTTAAATTAATAGGGTAGTAACATAGTCATTGACCACTGTACTTTAAAATTACAGTTACAAATTGGTAGAAATTACTGCAAAATACATCATAATTGAGACCGTATATAATGTACAGAAGTAAACAATATCAATTTGCTGCCACGGATGGCTCGTTCCTGTATTTTCGACGAGCATCTCTCTTAAACGGACGACGGAAGAGCATTCTTGTAAACAATATGTCCCCGATACGCGTAGGTTTTGACAGCTCTCTATTTCTGTTTAAAAATATTGTAGAGTAAATCGCAACATTCAGAGTTAGTAACGTAAGATACATTGATATTTAAAAGTGTTTTCAAAAATAAGCTTTTATACATATGCGCTAAAAGGTTTAATCGGATTTTTTAAAATATGTATAGCGGCCATTTTCATATTCTCCATTTTAATTTTGTTTCATCTTAGTATACTGTCTTAAGGATTGAACAAACATCCAAAACTGCAAAGTCTTAGGTCTAAAGAAACCAAAAGGAAAATAAAAGCGTGTAATAACTTGATAAATTATTTTGTTATTCAATAGTATTTTGTTAAAGGCTACTTACTACTTGAACATACCTATTATCAGTTATTTAATGACAGATTGTCAATTAAGGGTGGTTGTCAGCTAGATGGACTTAGAAGATAGAATAATATAGCTTGTAGAATTTAAAAGATATAAGAGTTAATATGTATGTATATTATTTGGAAATAAAGACTTCAAACACTACGTTTTTTTTTTTTATTAATAAAATTTTTTAAACCCTTCCATTAACTTCGAAGGCAAATTCATTAAAAGATAGAGGATATTTAAAATAAAAATTGTATCAACATACAATCCCGAATTTCTATAGAAACTGGCCAGAAATTATAAAATTAGAATTTAAAAATAAAACCACAAAAAATACTATTTATCTTTCAGTTTAAGCATTAGGAACAGCACGCTCATTTAAACAAAGTCACAATACCAGCTATTTAATAATAATAATAATATTGGAAATAGATATCTACAGTATGCACATGAATTTATTTAATAATCTGCAATTCAAATATACTGTTAGTTAAAGTAGTACGATTTTAGACTAAATTGAGATGCAAAATATTAACAGCGAATATAATGGGCACTAAAACAGAACGTCGTTGAACGGAAACCCATATAACGCATAAGCAGTTGCACAATGAGCCCGTCGGACGGTGTGGTGTGTTCTTGTTTGCTCTATTCGCGCGGACGCTATGCTCCTATCGCTTCGCTTACCCGGTATCGGCAAACAATTTACACCTCTACAGTACAGAGGCGCTTGCGTATTGATTTACAGAACGTTTTGAATGTTACGATCGTGCGAGACGCATATACTGTTCTTGATATGACACAAAAACCCGTTAACTTTAATCTTCACTAATATTATAAAGAGATAAAGTTTATGAGTTTGTGACGTTGTAGGGGGTAATCTCAGGAACTACTGGCCTGATTTGATTTTTTTTTTTTTCAATGTTATATAGCTAATTTATCGAGAATGGTTATAGGCTATTATAAAGTAGTCCGGTTAAGCTGTTAAGACCATGCTAAGCCAATAACGTAGTCAGTTCGAGAAAAAAAAGGCTATTATATATCATCACGCTAAGATCAATAGGAGCGGAGCACCAATGAAGAATGTTTCAAAATCGGAAGTTTTTTTTCTTCAAAGAGCTTCTGCTGCGTGCTAGAAATAAAGAATATCCTTATTCCACGCGAACGAAGTCACGGGCAGAGGCTAGTTATCAATATAGTGGTGTCCGTTGATCGAAATTGGATGGCATTTTTTTTATTTTAGTCTCCATGTTATTGTGATAATTTGTTTTTAATTTTAATTTATTACATCAAGTGCGTGTGCTAATACTAACTTTAGATTAATAAAATAATACTAACATATTAAAAAAATACATATCATACTCCAGAGACAATGGTAACTATTACATTTGACCACAACCTCATATATTTTTGACTTCTATGTATTTAATATTCAGTTGGAAGGTGAATGATAATGGTTTTATTCTCTCTTATTTAATGTATTCCTAACAAAATAAAAAAAAACTTTATTCAAACGTCAAAACTACTACCAGTTCGGAAAACAACCTAGTATACACATATATATACTATATATAACATATTTAGTATACATTACACGTCACTAACGTTTTTAGTGTATAAGTCAATTCCAGACATCATCGTTCACATCCACTCTATGGCGCCTAAATTCACAATCCAGCAAATTGGTAATTTTGGGACTTTGTTGTAAAACCTAACACGTTGCCGGTTTTTACGTAATTCAGCTTTTCAAGGTTCTTGAGGACATACATTAAATTATCTAGAATGTATTGCGAGGGCAGACTTAAGAGACCGAATTCCTGAAACTTTATCTTTAATGATTTGCGTGGCCCCATATTAAACATTGCTCGAACTGCCCATTTTTGTAATAAAAATATGGTGTCCACCTCAGCTGCTGTTCCCCAAAACTGTAATGTCATAACATATAACTAAACTGTATGTCTGCACTTTTTCTACATATAACAAATGCACGCAATTTGATTAAAAAGAGGTACAACGTCTCTTCTTCACGTGTTAATACACATATTATGTAGAATAATTGTCAATTGATAAACGTCCATATTGTTTTATTCAATTGTCTAATTGTAGAGCAAAAAATACTCGTATAAATTTCAACATTTATCGTCGTTCATAATAATTCATATTCAGTAACAATATTATATAGTTAAAATTGACAGATTCGCACGACCAACTGTAATTGTAGTGTTGAGAATCTGCCAAGAGCAGCTATCGACATTTGCTCTTGGGAACCAAACTTCAGTACAAACTTAACCTGAAACATCTTAGACCAAATTGCTGTCTAACAGTACAACAGATTGTTGGCAACTTACATCCTGGAACTTGATAATATATCAGAGTTATCATTTCCTTAACTTCTTTTCAAACTTAAAAACCGAATTAAAATGGTGAATAGCAAATAATATATGTTTAAGCTTTGATGGCTCAGTAGTGTCGTTTGCTGCAAGCATAGCATGTTAATAAGATTTTTAATAATATCAACCTAAATCGCTATCACTCAAGTTCTGTCCTCCTCTAGTAGTTGCGTATACTAACTTAACCAACATCATCATTTAATATCACATAAAATGGTGGTAACATACTAAAGTCTATAAATGTACAAAGAATAAAGTATGAACTCCAAAAAATTCATTACATAAATCGTCAATAACAAGCAGATAATCAATTTTCCAAAACTTAAACTATAATCTAAAATATATGCTCTATATATATTTTACGTAAATTTATACACTATATATAATCACACGCATCATAGTAATATAAAATTTCATGGTAAAGCATCACATTATAAAAATTTACGAAGTAATAAGGATGTACATCTACCTCAACAGAAATATCGATAACAATCTAATACAGTGAATCCCGTTAACCTCCGCCCTATCCCGCGGGCTCGTTCAAAACCGTCCGATCCAATCTAGCGGTGCGCGATCCGCTGTCATATCCGCGTTCTTGCCAATTACTCAAAACACGCGGCCGCTGGCAGTACATTGGTTTAATACAACTTAAAACCCAATGACGGTAAGACGTAACAACGTTTACTTTATTCGCCCTAAAACAAGAAAAATGTTTTCCCTAAAATTTGACTGAATTTCATACTTTATTCTTGAATATTAGACTTGTTTAATCAAACGAAACAGTAACAACATGATATATATTACGAAAACAAATTGTGCATTAGACAAAAAGTGTAAAAAATACGTTGCAAGGTTATTTAAAATCCTAATGCCTAATACTGTTATAGCTTTATACACACAGTCAACGTACAAAAAAGAATTTATAAGCAAACTGGAATTTCTGGAAGTTATTTTCTACAATATAGTTTAATTATAATCGTTAATACATTTTAAAAATATTAATCAAATTGAATTATCGATTAAAGAACCGATTAAATAAATTTCACTCTTTTCATATATTTCGCTGGCCAACACGCGCACGTGCGAACGATCCAATGTCGTACCTGTGTACTCTCCAATTACTCAACACTTGTGACCGAGTTTGAACAAAATTTATACACGAGAGACTGCAAAATTGTAAATGAAATCCCAAATTTTTTCAATATCAGCAAAAAAAACGTAGTTTTCTTATCTTTTATATATATCGTTAAACGTGTAACAACTTAACAACAATTAACGTGATAATCAAATTATTTTTACAATGCCAACGAAATCTTAACAAAGACTATGTAGAGCAAGAATAAAGCTTATCAATATAACAATAATTAAATTATCAATGTTTAAAACTATCGATAGCTTAACGACGTTAAATCTCTCTAACGTACACCCCTATTTTGTACGATGCCGCGGCCGTCCGAACGAATCCGCCGGCGGACACTCGGCTGTCATATCCGCGCTCTCGGCAATTACTCAACACCTGCGACCGAGCGCGAACACACCGACGTTTCGACACTTTAATCCTAACAGAGTTATTTACGCGGCCTTGGCAGTAACCCGACGTTAGCTACGGCTATCCCGGCCGCGCCGGATGAATGAACTGTGAATATTACAATGTATTTGAAATCAAATTACGGCTTTCTCTAATGACATAGCGGCTCGTGACAATGTTCAGGTTTAATTAAAGCATTATTCAATGAACCTCTAAATGGATTACAAGACACATTTGCCGGCAACCTTGACGGATGAGTAGTGTTTTGATTATATTGGTGTTATCTTGTAAAGGATGTCTTTGATTAATAATAAATTCAACGACATTTTTTAAGATAAAGCATTTTTAGCGTCTCTGTTATTTAAAACTCTATAAAAGAAAAAACAACAATGGCAGGAGATGCAAACTACAAAGACAAAGATAGTAACGTACGAGAGAATGAATTATAACACATTATCGCTTCTAGTAAATTTTATTATGAATATTTTTGGAACTGGCCCACATGTTTTGACCAAATACCTAACTATACCTAACCACCCGGCTAATTAAAAAAATCTATCCAGAGAAAGTAAACCTTCATAGAATATTTTTCTTTGAATGTCCGTATACAGTAACTAGTGCAAATCCTCTTACAACGATTTGCAAAATATTTATAACAGTAACATTCACGATTTAGATTTAATGTTCACTCATTATATAATAATTACACTATTTAATTTGTATGAACTAACAAAAGCTAAGGTATTTAAAACACAGCCCCATCCATAAATCGATGAAGGCGTTAAGAAGATGAAAAGGATTAGAAATAACTATCATGAATCCACCCGGCTAATTAAAAAAATCTATCCAGAGAAAGTAAACCTTCATAAAATATTTTTCTTTGAATGTCCATATACAGTAACTGGTGCAAATCCTCTTACAACGATTTGCAAAATATTTATAACAGTAACATTCACGATTTAGCTTTAATGTTCACTCATTATATAATAATTACACTATTTAATTTGTATGAACTAACAAAAGCTAAGGTATTTAAAACACAGCCCCATCCATAAATCGATGAAGGCGTTAAGAAGATGAAAAAGATTAGAAATAACTATCATGAATAGTCTGTACTATTCAAATCAAGATAGAATCAAATGTAGAGGGATAACTTCATGAAACGGTTTGTTATGAAAGCACTCGAAAGCGAAAAGTTATTCTGTTCACAGCTATAGGTATATAAGGAATCCCAAACAATTGTGGAAAAACCTTAAAACACAGGTGTGAATAAGGGTATGATTTTAAACACTATCAACAGCCTAAAATCTAATGTGCAGGATGGATTTCATTTGTAGAAATTCTTTGCATGAATCGAGATATTTTATCAAAATTTATGACAATTTAAACGCATTGTTTAAATCCATATTCAAACCTCTTTCCTATGTCAATGAACTTCAGTTCAATATGCCAGTTTATGTTAAAACTGTAACCAAAGCCAAAGGCCAAACCAAAGCCAAAGGCCTTGATGACATTGACTGACTGACGGCAGACTAGTATTACAGTAACTGAGTCGAAATTTCGAATCTCTTTAATCACAAGTAATGATTGCTGATATCGAAAATGGACAATATTACCAATTCCTTACTTATGTATATAACAGTCCATAATACATATCGTATACTAGCTGTGCCGACGACTTCGTCTGCCTGGAGCTTTAATTTACAAACAGTGACTAATATGGTTATCTGAATGTGTTACATTTACTTATCCACTTTTCTCTAGTACTTATGTCGCGTCGTCATTAAAATTACAATAACTTTTGATAGAGTGAACCAATTTTAATGAAACAAATATTAAACGTTACTCGAGGATGTTCTTTATGATTTTCTTGGTTTTATGATGAATCCAGTACTTTAGCAGTAATGCGTGTTCAAATAAATAGGCAAACAGAAATATAAACAAAATGGATAATTTTAATTGCGTTACTGTTCAAATAGATCAGACTGAATAACTTAGTATTAACAAATGGAATTAGGCTTTTGAAAAATTACCACAAAACTATAAATATAACAAAATACTAAAACTAAAAAAACTAATGTTACTTGAAGATATTTTTTATTATTTTCTTGAAAAGTTTTTATCATGAGCGCTGTACTTAACAGTGGTGCGTGTCCAAACAAACAAACAAACAGACAAACAGACATTTTTATAAAAAGCTATAAAGTACAGATACGTTAAATTTACATTCTTTTTATACGCATCGATTTGTTTATACATTAGCCAAACTTAACGCTTAAAAACATCAATAATTCCCCAAAGTAAATCCGGCTCGATATATAATCTCCTCCAAGCGGCGCATGTTAAGTAATAATACGTCAGAGGTAGGTGGGTAAGCAGACGTCTGAATGCGGTACCGTACTTAATGTCGTACGGTCGAACCTTGGCTGATTTACGATGCCTCTAGAAAATATCGCCATCCAAAGTTCCTAACATTCACCTGTGTCGACTGACTGAATACAAAAAAAAATCAATAAATAGTGTAGAGTTTATTGATAATTTCTTTAAACCAGAGAGCAACTATTTTTTTTTTATTGTAGCACGACAAAGTGACTGCACTATACCTGATGGTAAGCATAGTACAATCCAAAAACAGTGGCGAACACCGAGAGACAGATCATCCATCGTCGGTTGGCGCTGTCATGCCGGCCATAATGACGAAAGTCACCTGGTACTGGATATGCACAGACTGATCCCGAAACGCGACGCGCAAAAACGAGTCACTATGACGGGCTTTTTCGCCATGTACATGGTGGTTGCGACCCAGTCGGGCTGTATAACCCTACCACCCCGCTATCGCCATTGCCTCGTTCGTTGATCAGCAGGGTGCACCACGTGCAGGTGAGGTTGGCTTGGGTGTCTCTAAAAGGTGCCTCTCTTCTATAGGCTTGCATATCAAAAACGTTTACTAGAAAAGTCAATAAATAATGTTCTGTGTCTGTATTGAACATAGGTGATAGAGCCAAGATGAAGCTATTGCTGGTTTCAGCATGAATGGGTCGGCTCGACCGGGGTAGTACCACCCTCTCACAAAAAACCGACGTGAAGTAATAGTGCTTGCATTGTTGCGTTTCGTTCGGTCACCGAGAGCGCCGACGACCCACCTACCCTCCCCTTCTTCTCCCCCCCCCACAAGTTGGCAACACACCTGCGACTCCCCTGGTGTTGCAAGTGTCTATGGACGGTGGTGGTGCCTCATCTGTTCGTTTGACTCCTATGACATTAAAAAAAAACATTTTGTGGAAGAACTGATTTGCCGGCCACTGCTTTAGACGAACAAAATTGCCGATAGGTACAATACTGAGATGATTTCGCTATAATAATAATAATGTACCTTAAAAATTTATTTAAATACTACAAACGACAATGATACATATCAATTTGAAAATGTTGCCCAACAATTCAGTGAATCCCTACATGCCTACTTACAAAACCAGTAAAGTTACACAAATCAAAAACAGTAATATGATTCCAACGGGTAATTTTGGTGGGTGCGAATCGATTAGTCCGGTGAAGCTGTGAAAGCCCTAAATAAGGCCAATAGCGTAGTCAGTTCGAGAAAAAAAATGCGAATCGATTACAGATGAATTCCCTTCATTCTTTTTAATTACCATTTTATTTTATTATACAATTTCGCGTATGTGTTATTTTAGTTGATGTAAAATACTGCTTGCAAACAAAGATATTGTAGTCTCAATATTATTTCGTGTACCATTTAAAATATAAGTTATCCTATTGTCATTGTAAACGAAAACAATAGTGTAAAAGGTTGGATATTTGTACTTTTTCATGTATATTCCTTATACTAATTTTGATTAGACTTTAGCTTATATAAAGATATAAATACTATTATATACAAAAATATCATGCTATCATAGTATAAAGATACATATGTAAATAAAATCGCGGCCGCTGCTACTAATAGTAGTAATAACATTAATAGTATACGATTCTGTGTACGTCGTCATATTGAAAAATGTACATGTAATTCGTGAGCAGAACACACGTGCGCGCGTCGTCAAACAATCGCCACATTGACACAGAGGGAATCCCTCAGAGATAAATTACTTAGTTTAGACATCCGAACTCCATTGTCTGCCGTTGGATTGAAACTGTCCACCGGAGTGCGATTATACCCGGTTTTAAATTTATTCTCATACGATTCAAACAAGAAAATATTACCTCTATCCAGCATAATCTCAGTTTCAACATTGTATATATGATTATTTATTGTAGTGATAAATTATAATATCTGCGTATAAATTTTGCACTGCTAAGTCTTTTCCGAATAGAGGTGCGGGGTTAATCACCATGTCAAGTTATGGCTTATTAACGATTTAATATCACCGAGTATCTATCTTTATATTTCTACTATATTATATTATCATACCAGAATATTTACAATCATATACCAAATGTAACTTTTTAAATATTACTCACGGTGTTTCACTTATTTACGACCGAAAGTGTGGTTAATTCAAATAAGTGATTTTGATGATTTTTTTTGATACTTGTCCAATTAACAGACCTCCATAAGTGCAGGTTCGGTTTCCGTTGTAATTGAATCATACAAGCATTATTTAAAAAGGTTATATGTTCGAATCTTTAATGAGCTTTATCTTTAAGCGAAAGAAAACAATCTGATGAACACTAATTGCGGTAGGATTTATTCTAATGTCCGTCTACCACAGCTACAACATTCAAATCACCAAACAAATGCATATAGGTAAGTACTGGCAGCATATTAAGGGCTAGTACTTTACATCGATCGTACTCTTAGGCAACATTGTTATGAGTTTTTGGCGGGATCTTGGAATGTTATGTAGTAGTTTTTTTAATCGTATTCATAGCCCTAGCTTATTTGACTCTATATTTTGTAACAGGGAGTGTTTTACGTAATATAGTTTGGTTATTGTGCACAAGTGACGAGGATGGGAAACAATATCACGGAGCATAGGTTCTGACTTATCACGAAAACTTCCAGGAAAGTTTCAATGAGACGACCACCATCTTATTAGGGCATTGAAACGATCGTAAGAAACTTGTAATATCAATTGACAATTGCATTAATAATCTACCAGAACATGGGTTGCCAAAAAAAAAAAATGTGAGATTGTTATCAAACAAAATAAAGTAAAATAAATGTTCTAGAAGATTGAGAAACGATGTTCTAGATAAACATATAAGGGAACATAAAAATCATTGGAACATATAAAAGCGTCTGAGAGTCGTTCCGGTGAGAAGCGCGTGTCCCCGCATATCAAGCGTATTATTATAACGAGAAGTCTGAGCTGCGAACGATTGAAAGCAGCGCGGCATCGGCAAGCTCCCACCCCACCGCGACCGCGGACTTCATGTTGGGGTAGGTCTTCAACTCGTTTACCGTTCGCATATTCGAAGCGTGATTTCTCCTATTTCTATTTAAGTACATATGTGTTATTCATTTCAAAATGAGTTAAATCCAATGTTAATCGTTCATATAACATGTTTAATTTCTTTAATACACCGAGTAGAAAGTCCAAATTTTGCCGTCGATAAGGTTTTTTTTACTGATCTTTATATTTTGCATGTACATAATTTGAAGATCTTGCAAAATAACGTAGAATATTAGAAATGGCTAAAATTGGATGTAGCTCATTTTAAAACACAATAAACACATATGTACTTTGAACATAAATGTCCCAAAGATTTAGATTAGTGTAGTATATTTAGTGTATAGTGTAGTATATTTACTGCATAAGTATATCAATTTTGTGGCACTCTTACTCTCTGTCAAGATAGCTACCCAAGTCTCCTCACATAGATTTGTTTTCTTTGTTAGAAGTAAATTTAAATTGTTATACCTTAAAAGATATTAATTAAAATGCTATTGTTAAAGTCAATTCTGAATTAACGCCAGCGAAGCTGTGGGCAAAAGCTAATATTTATATACTTTTTAACTCATTGTAATAAATCAAATAATATAGTAAACATCACTTAAGGGTTATCGTTCTTATTGGAGGACTCAACTGAGCAATCTAATAATATGAAGGTGAAGGCTGTAGGTAATTTGATACGATGTGAGTAAACCCGATGCCAAAAACTTTTTTCTTTACATGACAAATAGCGTTTAGCCATGCTCTACATGACGCAAATAGTATAATAACTAATCATGTCTACAAAAGGAACGCAACAATAACTTCGGGTAAGCTCTATAATGTACGTATACAACTTATAAAGAACTAGTTTTTGCTCGCGTCCTCGGTCGCGTCAATATAGATTTAAAAAATTAATTACATTACATGTTACTCATTGATAATGTAGTCTTCTATAGGAGAATTAATTTTTAATGTGGGTTAAATATATATATAGTTTATCAATTACAAAAAAAATCAAACCTTTTCTCTTTATAATATAACTCATTGTAAATGCATTAATTCCTGCACGTTAACGGTTAAGTGTGTTCAAACAAACAGACATTCAGATAAATATCTCCAAAAATGATTGAAATGTATTTTATTACTTATTCCAAGACACTTGCAACATTTTTTTTTCTCATAAAAATCTAAAAAGTACAGAGATAGATAATTTTTCGTGGATTAATTTTCTTTACTCACCGCATTACAGATCTTAGATTATCCATACATTTTCTAATCTGTGTGTGTGTAAAACATACCTGTAACAAGAAAACAAAACATTTTTTAAACTGCTAGTACATTTAAAACGGTAACTGATTTCATACAACTAGTGGGCGCCCAGTGGTCGATATTCGACCATAGTTAATTGATTTTTTAAAGTTTGAACTTTATTAGAGTTCTTTTGTCAAAGGGTATATATACTTCTATAATCAAAGGTTTTCATCATGGCTACTCAGTTATTTGCCATTTGGTGAAAATGAAAATTAATTATAAATTGGAAACAAAAACCACGTGATAAAGCTCAAATTTTAAGCAAACATAACTTTACGAAAATAAAGAAATTTATAGCAACCCATGACACAATTTTCAATTAATTTTACACGACACCATGGGTTTGGTTTCTGGGTGATATTGAATTAAATGTAGTCTGTTCATTATGAGAAATAGTGATATGCCCAGTATCATCATTTGGAAAAGTAATGGATCCACAAGATAATCAAATGGTGAATCCAACACAAAGACGCTTTTAATACTACCATTAGCTTTTGAAAATAAATTCTTTTTTGTTGCTACATGAGGTTGAATTGCAACACTGTAACCGCGGAGGTCTAAATCATGGATTACTTTTGTGAACAAAATTCTTGTTTTGATTATACGAAGTATTATTTGGCTCAATTTTTTATTAATTCAATATTTGAAGTGAGTTCAACATAAAAAATTATAAACATTACAATAATAGTTATATTTTATAATATCATTGTTGAATGTAGGATAAAAAATGGTGATTAAAACGCAAGAGTTAAAAAATACATATAGTTGAGCATAGCAACCTCCTTCACAACCTTCTTTGAAGTTCGTAATTATTGACGGCTGTCAAAATGTCTTTTTTATTTACATGTGTGTATATGTTGTGTAAAATGCGAGTAGTAGTGTGGGTAGTGCATATTTTAATTAATTTAATGTACTTCTAATGCATTTTATATAAAATAAACAGCTTTCTGCACTACCCCGCCATATTTATATATTAATACGTGAGGTAAAAAAATTGTACCCCTTTTTAACGTGTGAACTTGAAATTTGGCATAGTTAAAGTTTATATGGCGGAGAAGTACACACACACTTTTTTCTTTTATCTCCATATATCGAAAACATAATCGATTTCGAGGATTTCAAGTATGAACAATTCTAGAGTTAAAGAGAAATGAATATCGTTAGACATATCGTACTGTTTATGGTAAAAAGGGATGTCGTAAGGTCCTATTTTGGTAACCGAGCGAGATGAGCGCGTGTTCCGGCGTGCACAGCGCAGCCCCGAGGGCCCGATCGATACCGCTCACGTGCGCTCTACGCGACCGCCACCCTTTGTTCTCCCGCTACTTATCGCGTACGACACTCTATATTAACCGCCGCGCGATATTTCGCGTTTTCGACTGACAGCGTAATACTCCCCGGTGTTGACGCACATTCTAATGGACAACGAAACATAAAATTGAACTGAAAAGTGGGTACATTTACGTTTCGACGATACACGGTGGTGCGTCTTTATGGTGAACGTTGGATATAGGGGACTAAATTAAAAAAAAACGCGTGTGCTTTAGACAACACGACTGAAGTAAAATTTCTTTAACTACATTTATATATCTGTATATATGTATGTTTATGTATTTAATATATACATGTACTACGTATGTAATTTTTTACAAAATTTGAAATTGATTATGGGTTTTCACTGATAATACGAAATGTAACTCTCTTTCTCTTTCTATCGTCACTACCTTATATCTCCCTCTTAACTATACATTCAATAAGTTTTATTCGTTTTACTCTTTAACTATTAAGGGCAATCTAAGAGTTGCATTGATGTATTTCTATTATTTTTTTATTAGGGGAATGGAATAATGTTTAAAGTTTCGTAAAATTACGATTTTACTATATGTCAAATTTGAATTAACACTAGCTCAGCCACGGGTAAAAGCTAATAAATACATATAAGCACATCGTAACATATAATTTATGTTTAAGTCCAAACAAAGCTTACTAAGGTAACTAAACTACGAGAAAATAATGATAAAACCTAAATCTGTCCTTTTAAGTAAACAATATTTTGTCTAGAAAAACGAGCCTTCGACAAAAAAAGATCTCGTTTCGTCTAGCTTAAGAGGGATTCTGTTTAATAATAACAACCGTTTGTAGGAGAATTACTCGTGACTATAAGCGATCAAAAATAAACCTAGTCTTTGGATGATATCGCTTTATTAGTATAAAAACCGATTTAGAACATCGTTGTGTGGACACGAAAAATAAACTAAGGAGATTTAACTACAAACGAATTCTGAACCGTATTTAATCCCTATTGTAAATTTAGTAACCTTCGAAAAAATACGTGAGCTATATTTGAAATAAAATCATTTCTAAACATTTTTGTTTAAATATAAAAGAACATTTTTTTTAAATATGATCAGTTTGTTCGCGCTTTTATTAGCGATTAGTAATTTCCAATTTAAAAAATTGGGATATTCCAGTACTTAAGCAAATTCTAATTTTTGACCGCCTCCTCCCCCTGGTCAGCGAAAGTAAGTAATGTGTTTACTAGTAAACATTTATAGAAGTATTTTTTAATATGTTCTAGTTTGCTTAGCGATTCATAGGTAGCAGTTAACAAGTCTAGAAACAGGGAATTTATTGTATATAGAGGAATTAACTTAGAGTGATTAGGTAGTAGGGCGATGGTAGCGTAATGGATAAGACCGATCTTTCCTATCCCTTGAGTCATCAAAAATAAACAAATGAAAGGCTTTTGGCTGGCTAATGCAACTCCCTCCTGCTCTGTGTAATCTGTATTTTTTACATCATTTTTTAAATGCAAATAACGTAAAAGTACCGTATAAAATACTCTCGTTTAGTACTTTAGAAGGACTGTATGATTGATGAAAAGATGATTGATGAAGAGATGATTGATGAAAGAATGATGATGAAAAGATACATAATAAAAATAATAACACAATATAAATCACATACGACTTAAAACAAAAGCAAATAAGGTATAGTTATATAAATTATAAGATTATAGTACATATAACACACAAGTTTTAGTGAAATTCTTACACGTTCAGTATCAAGGTAGGATGTACACACACACTTGAATACCTACAATAAAACGAGTCAGAGAGAGAAAAAAGGAATTAACAGGGTATAACGTTTTTTTCTTACGTGATGATTTCTACCAGTTAACTTTTATTGTAAGCTCGTTGAAGGATGTACGTTCCAAAGATAGTGGTTAAAATAAAATATGAAGTAAGAAGCAACAAGTAAAGCTACCCAGCTATGCTTCTGAGTTTAACAAAAGCATCAAGAACGGCCGCAGTATGAAAAACAAAGCACTCGAAAGAGCCCACGTAATCATGACTTGACAGTGAGGTGACCACCACCCTCACATCCTTTGTTAAGAACTATCCATACTTAATATGTATTAAAACTTATGTGTAACCAAAAAATGATTTTCAGCCGAATCTGTAACCGAATCCCCGAACCGAAGTCAACGTGAATTTAAATTACACTGATGAATACGATTCCGTTTGAACGCACTGTAGAAAATCTCGCAATTGACAAATTGAGATTTCAACAACATTATTCGGCGCCTATTTCCAGAGTAACTTATAATCTATTGAATAATCAAAATTCAATTAACCTAAGCGATATTGAAGTACCGACTGCGAAAATCAACCTCTTAGATCGACAATAGAGATGTCAGCCCGGTGCCGCTAACCCTCGTTTACAATAATAAAACAATAATTAAAATCTGACATTTCATTAAATAGGACAGTCATTTCTATACGCAATTAGATATCGAAACGTCAATCAGCCGCTAACGATGTATGTAAGGCTTGGAGTACACATAGCACTGAGATGACGTAATGAAACCGTAAAGCTTGGTTTCTGACGTAATTCTAATATTATAAACGACAAAGTTAGTGAAGATGGATCTTTCTTTATCTTTCATACAAAAACTACTCAAAAGATTTTGTTAAAAGTTTACAAGAACATAAGCTTTTGTTACACGTTACACATTACAATAACATATAGAATGAATTTTTGGCGGAATCTTGGAAGGAGGCAAATGTACAGGTCTGTCACTTGATGTTAAATAATCACCACCGTCCATAGACATCAGCAAAACCACCTCCGGCGCTCTCACTGACTGAACGAAACGCAACAATGCAAACACTGTTACTACACATCACTTGTCTGTGAGAGGGTGGTACTACCCCGGGCGAGCTGACCCATTCGTGTTGAAACCAGTTATAACTTCAACATGACTCTACCACCTATAAATAGTGAAATTGTGACTCAAGATGATGACATACATGTTAAGATGTTTGGCTACAGATTTTTAACTTCTACTTAAATTTATGAACCAGACAAATAATATAAGATGTCATATTAAAGCTGAAGCTCTTAGTCGGATTCCCACCGCTGTCCAACTACACTCAGAACGTGGTATATGACTTCAAATGTGGACACACTATCCAATTATCCAGCATTCATTAGTCGTTACACAATGAAAACTTATATAAATGACTATAAATGGTTTTGCCTTACAAAACCAAAGAACGTTTTATATCGACACCACGGAAAGCAACTCAACTGAATCTGATGATGAGTAAATCTAAAAATTACGGTTAACTCTCGGCTGTTGTTTTCACATTCCATAACGAAACCGGTTTTGTAAACCGATAACCGATTTTTACGGTATATATTCAGTATGTGTGTCCACGGCTTTAATTTAATGTCAGACTGTCCAAACGTAACAATTGAAATTGACCCGAATCAAAGGTGACGTTCGTTCGCGACCCGCGTCATTCGTTCAGCGAGTTCACTCTGTTCTATCTAACGGACATTATCTAAGACAATATTGTCTTTATCATTTATCGTACTCCTTGTTTGGGTAGTGATTCGATAAAGGTGCTTCGCTCCTCGTTCCCTTGATAAAAGTTATTTATTTCCATGAAAAGGTAACAGCACTGTCATTCGGTTCAATATAAAAACATTGTTTTTCAAAGATGAGGTAGTTTTGCCGTTTGTATTCAATAAAATTAAGGTATCGATATTGAAATAGATACACGTAGACATAGAATACAGAAGAATAGTATAAGTTAAATGCAGAGTAATGATTGAAAAAGGTGCAAAAACAGGGGCGCTTACGAAAAAAAAAATTATTTGTAAAACTTGAAATGCCACTCATTGCCTTCACTATCAACAGTTGAACACTAATTGTAGTTTTAATATTACCAATTTGATTCCAATAAAGTGGCCTTCTAAGTAAACACTGATGGGGAGTTGTGGATTTGCTTATTTTTGATGACCTAAGGGCCCATCTCTTATGGATGATAAATCGTTAGCAATATGTATTTATTTAACCAGAACAAATTTAAAAATATGTATATAAATGTTTACGTAAACATGACAGAGGGGGAAGGGCATTGCTTACTTTTGCTGACCAGAGGAAAGGTGTAGACAGAAATTACAAAAAAATCTGGATACGTAATACTTGAACAGCCCCAAATTAATAAAATGCCTTGTCAACACAACACTATACTCACAATCTATATCACATTTTCTTTGTATATCAAGATTGTGATTTAAATGAAAATTCATTGACAACCATCACAAAAAGGTATAACTATTTTCTTTATTTGGAATAAACAGTTAATTCGAAATATCTGATTTAAGTGTAGAAAACAACATGGATTGTAAATATCTTCAGTTGATATCACTAAAAACAAACCATTTATATGTACTTTATAAATATGGAGTCCATTTACCTATACATATATATTTTCGAACATATGCAAGTGTTAAATCGTATAATTATTTATCATTTGACAACCCCCTTTAGGGTACTTCATAAAATAATATAAGTATGGAAAGGACGTATGTGATAAGTAACATTGAAATCTTATTTTGGGAAATAATTACATTTCCAAATAAAGCAAATGACACATCAAGATGGGTTGCCCCGAAGTTAAAATATTTAGAGAAATCATGACCGTTCAGATTAAATTCTGATATACCCATAAAGATTTGAAAGTAGAATTCAAAGGAAGACCGAACGAACGAATCCTAAGGACGTGTCGTTCCGTACAAAGACGGCAAATCGAGGCTCATCGTTGAATAGGTTGTGAAATTGATTCGGTACAATAGAATCACTGAGATATAAATCAGTGAAAGATTAAAAATATTCAAGCTCTATGATTGAGCAATTCCGTGACACGATTACGTACAGTTCAATGGGCTCATGGACGTTACGATTTATTTGTTTTTCTTTTTCATAACCCTTTCTATATCAAAGGATTATCGTAAACTTGTCAACAATTGCTCATATCGTACAGATTAAATATTATTAATGTGTCAGAATTAACCGATCTCTTTGTAGTATTTTTAATAGCTTTGTTTATATCAATCGACTTTACCTATCTCTGTCCTTCTAATATATTCTTGATAATTTTATGAATGTCCGCATAAACTTAGACAAGCTAGATTTAGTAAAAGACGAACTTAACTAAAATACTAGATATAGCAACAAATTGGCCATTCCATGTTTCAGGCTCATTAAGACCAAAAACAGTTTTTTAGGTTATAATAATAGTACCTAATACCTAATAGTATTAGGTTTTATAACAAAGACCCAAAGCACATTTCCAATTTGCCGGATAGTGAATTCAAGCACCATGTCAAGCCGGTTTTAATGTCTAAAGATTATAATAGAGTGGATCAATATGTGAACGATGGTGACGCTGGAACGCCCTTCTCTGTGCATCCACTAAAAATGAATGTAACTGTGTATGTTTCGTAAACATATATACCAATAAAAAAATAAACCAGATCGAGTATCTTGCCGGTTCTTCTCGATGACTGGGTTGTATTCCCAACCGGTGGTAGCTTTGATGTTCATAAGTTGTTCTCAGGGCCTAAATTGAATAAAGTATTTTTAGTTTGGTTTGGTTTTGAGTAGTTGTCGTAATATCGATTAGGGAGAACAACCTTAGGCACAGCTTCTAGCAAACATGTAGTAGGAGGGAGAATTCATCCTCCCTTGAAATGAGGGTCCACGTGTTACCACCATGCGGGTGAACCAAGCGCGTGGCCAGGGTGTCGGGAGTATGCTCATCCTATGGTCTATACCCGCAACCCTAGGACCACTAACACCACGCTGAGCGGCACTGGGGGTTTTTATTCGGTAGTAGTCTGACATAACCTTTACACTATCTCCAGGCAGTAAAAGGGTATCCTAAGTAGGATTTTTACCTGTATAAAAAATATTTAAGAGAAAATAACCAAAATATACTTATTCACAAATACAAATACACAGAATGTTCTAGAAACATTCAAGTAACCTTTACATAAATAAACAACACATACAGTAAAGGCCGAGGGATCCGTCGGTCACATAATTATCTCCAAATTGGGATCAGTCACGTAAGATCATCTTACTCGGTCGGTAGTTAGATTTGAAAGGTTTCTATGGTAACGAGGCTCATTACCCAACATGCATACATGAGCCTCCGGGCCGTATAGTTCCATTAATAAATTCAGAACAGGATTATATATACTTTCAGATATTATTTTCAATATTATGACTACGCCCCTTATTATTTTAATGACTACGTCAGAGAATAGAGATAGCGAACAATACCATAATGGATATTTATTGTATCTATATTGTAGTTATATTTACATTCCTTTCGGATAAGAATATAGATACATTTTTACGGTATTGCTATTATCTCGGTCTTTTGACGTTTCCAGAGTGCTTGTAAATGTTTACTCCAGTTGGAATGAATTATATTTCAATACCATTACCCGTCTTACCTCATTTATGCTCATGAACGAATCTGTCCTGTTTATCACAGAAAAAAAACAGCTATTATCAGAAAGGGTAAGGTCGCCAAAATTCTCACTTTTAAAACAAAAATTTTTTTTTTTTCGACTGACTACGCTATTGGCCTTACTAGGCCTTCACAGCTTCACCGGACTACTAAGGCGAACGCTTAAGGCACTCAGCCGATTTTGTTTAAGTAACATGCTCAAGGGTGCACGGCACACCTCGGCTTGGGCTGTTACCGGAAATAACCCGATCTGACCTAGCTAAACTATGCTAAGCTATACATGTGCTCATTTTTGAATCATACAATTAAAATAGTATGATTATTATAAACGCGTACGAACTTCGAATGTTATTTCCATGAATACTGCTTTCTAAGATAGCTCGATACTAGCTCCTTAAAACATCAAGTATAATGTTGTAAATTTACATCATACAACCATTTAGATCAAATATGGGTAAAGTAGAAGGCAAGTTTTTGCTACACCTTTGATTTACACTACACCTTCCCATTAAAATTCTGTCGTCAAGCGTTTCTATATTCCGACGACTGCTGTTAATCAGTAGTTTTTTTACTGATATTATTACGGTTTCAACCGTACCGACATTTAACATATAGGTCGACTGCATACTATAAAATGTATACCATATAGTATACATTAATGCAAATTATTTAAAACGTAAGAACGATTTTAGTACGTGTCACATAAACTCAGCGGATGGCTATCACAGCCCTGGAGTGACATCGTAACAGTGCACAGGGTTGCACTTTAGAGTCAAATGAATCTGATAAACTTAAGTGGGGCTTCTTTTATTAATGAAATCCGTTCAGGACTCCAAATTTTCACAGCAAAAAAGAACTCTTTTAGTCAATGTAATCTTTGTACAATTAAAAACCCTTTGAGTAATAATAATAAAGCTTCTTATTCGAAATGTATTTCTTATAACATTTAGTAGTAAGTATGTCTATAACTAAAACATTTAGGATCGATTACTAAACCTTCATAGCTGGGATTATTCCAGAGATATATTTCTGTTTAATAGCAATTTGATGTTAAATTTTATTCCGGTTACTGTAACCTATTTTTGAGAATTAATTTTGTAATTTTTTTTTTTTTTTTTTTTATTTAAGTCCCCTTCTTCCTCAGACGTGATCTGAGACCTTTGTTGCTCTTTTCTTTATTTAATTTATTGGCGCCTTGTTCTTTTGGCTTTATTTTTAATCTTTCGTTTTGTCTTTTATAACAATTTCTATATCCTACTTATCCTAAAATTTTGTAGTCGTTATCACTTTATTTTACTTAGATTAAATTTTATCACAGATCTTATCACATATACAATTTACTTAATACTATGTTTTTATATCACAGGTTTATTACAATATCCTTAGTACTATACTTATTCTATTTGAGCTGTTGAGTGTAATTTGTAGCCAATCTGAATTAATATTAATTTATCAGTTTTGTGAGTAAATACTTTTTTGTTCCCGTTTCTTTTAATTTCTTCCATTTTATTTGTTTCTGGCGCCCGCCACCCTGGCAATTTCTGCCAGAAACTCCAGTGCGGCTGCGCGGTGCTCATCTTCCTTCAGCAGTGAAGGAAGATTTTCGACGCTCAACCTCATCCCGGTTCTACTCTCCAATTCATTTCGGGACGAGCCGAATCTGGGACAGTCCGTTAAGAGATGGTAGACTGTCTCGGCGGTATCCGAGTCGCAAGCGCACGCGGGGTTATCCTTCAGCTTGAACCTGTGCAGGTACGCTGCGAAGCCCCCATGGCCGGTTAACACCTGCACGTGGGAGGGCGCTAGGCTTGTCTTCCTGAGGATGCGATGTGCATCCTCTATGTTCGGGAAGAACGCCCGCGTCACCTCCCCCGTGATGGAGGCCTCATATCGCTCCTGCCAGGTCCTCACTGAGGCCCCGCGTATCTGGCGCTTTGCAAATGATATCGGATACCGATCGTAGTCGGCCGCAGCTTTCTTATGAGCGGCCTTTTTTGCGAGCTCATCAGCTCGCTCGTTGCCCGCAGTCCCTACGTGCGCCCGCACCCAGTGCAGGCGGACAGAGCCTCCCTCTGCACGGATCTCCCTCAGAGTTCGCTGTGCCGCGAGGGCCAGACGGTGAGGCGGGGCCGGGTTCGCCAGCATCTCCAGCGACGACCTTGAGTCGCTGTAGATGCCGACGTCCCGGACCTTCGCTTTCTGGACCGCCTGGATCGCCCTCAGCAGCGCCAGCATCTCCGCTTGGAAGACCGTGCAGAAGGGCTCTAGGCGAAACGTTCGGTACCTGTACTCCTGCCCCTCCTTGAACCAAGTCAGAGCGGCTCCTACACCGCCAGAGATCTTAGATCCATCGGTGTAGATCTGGGAGCCGCTCAACTCCGGGGGGGCTTCCAGGCACTCAAAAGCTTCGCCCTCGCACTGCGCTGGGTGCGGGTATTCGCAGGCGCGGACAGGCCGCTCGAGCTGTCGGTCGACCACGATATCGTCCCGTAAATCCCCTATATATCCCGTAATAAATTTTGTTATTAAATATCATAGAGAATGAGTGATTGAGATATCTTTTTATGTAGAAATAATTTATTTATGTACAGAGATATCGCTTATTCTGGTTTAAAAATATAATATGTTTTGTTTAAATGATTCCTATACAAAAGACGTGACTTGATTCGACGTTCATGGTTCCTAGGGAAATTCATCCTCATAGGCGGCATGAAAAATATGCCGCTGTCAATTATTAATAACACGTAGTAAGTCCCTTGTGAACGAAACCGGCACCCGATTAGGCCTCCCACGGCAGCGGCTCAAGCCTAGGTTCGATCCCTCGGTAGGGAGCCCTTGAGTGCGTTGCTTGCGCGATACGGTGACACACAAATATACATCACCGCTACAACACTACACGATCACCCCCACACACGTGCACGCCTACACGCTTACACATGAAAGTGGAAGGGTTTACTTTTTTTCCCTTATCGAACTAAAAAACTCTCAATTTTCCGATAATAAATATATGGAAGAGTTGTTGAGGCGTGTATGCTTGGTACACATATACGGTTCAACAACTCATACATATATGAATAGCTAGCTAGGTTAGCTAAGATAGGTCGCGATTTTGCATGCAACAAGCAACAGCCAAGCCGAGGTGTGCCGTGCACCCTTGAGCTGGTTGCCATAATAAAATCGGCTGAGTGCCTTAAGCGCTCGCCTTAGTAGTCCGGTGAAGCTGTTAAGACCTTGATGGGTCAATAGCGTAGTCATTTCGAGAAAAAAAAAAAACGAAACCGATGTTAAACGCCACTCATTAGACATACTCAATTTAGTCACATTAGTAGTAAAAAAACATATGGTACTCATAGTGACATTATTTATTTCTCTAATGCACTCAATTGAAACAGTTTCATTCATTTAATTTGCGATCTCATTTCATAGCACAATTTGTTAACAGAATTTTTCCAATACGACAAATCAAGCTACAAACATCAAATTAAAATGTATTTTATTAGTTATTTCTAGACAGTTAATTTTTTTTAGAAGAAACCTAAATTGTCACGTTATATTTATAATCCTTAATATATTGTGTGTGTATATAATAAATAGTTTTTGTTAAACTCGGGAGTCATAACCCCCGTCGTTTACCTAGAATACGGCCTACCTCAGTACACATGCCAAATAAATTAACGGCGCGAAGGTCGGTAGTTATTTTAGTGAAAGCAACACATAATATGCGTTAACCGAACAGATAACGTAACGTTTCACAAAAATACATTATATTTAGAACGTTATTCGTTTCACCTCTGCGATCGGTGAAAGTCAAATAGAACTGTATATTCCTGCCAAAGTTTTAGTGAACCAGGAAAATTATACGAACTGCTTTTCATTTTCTTTATGGATGTTTTTTTTTTGTATTTACTTACGCATAAATTAATCTACATTCCTGTATCATTATTCATACGTTTTATGTGTCCAAATCAAATTGGAATCTCAAATCGTAAATTATCAATAAACACGGGAGAAGTAAATTTTTCGTTATGATACATTTATAACCCGGAGCTATATGGTACATATGGTGAATATTAAAACCGATTACGTCACATAAATGTATTTTTTATTTAACTATCAAGTTATAGGCATTTACTTATAAGGAGTTAAAATGTTTCATCGGCTTTGAATACAGATTCCAATGTAAAGTTCAAACAATCACTGATTTGATACGTTTTATTCAGAATTACGACTGCATCTTTTTGCCTATAACAATGTAAAATAATTTCTAGAAAAAATAGGACAAATGAAAATAAGTATTTCTACACCATTGTGTTTAGAAAATATAGATAATAGTTGTCCTAATCAACATATAATAATCTTATTATAGAATAAAAGTAGTAACCCTTGGCTTCTATGTGTAAAAAAAAATCATTAATATATTCAATAAACTAAGATTTTATAATTCTTGTCCAGCACACATGTTATTAGAATTTTTTGGACTACGTAAAAAGTAGTTGAAAAATAAATAAAACTTTTGATGTATCGTAAACTTTTTAACGAACGTAAAAAATTACGGAAACAAAAACAATTCATTCACAGGTTACTCGTTTTAACAACAAGAGAATGTACGAAATCTAAAATAAATGTAAACAGTGCAAAACTGTAAAATAGTTCTTTAACAGTTTCATTCAGTAATAAAAAAACACGTGACCGTTTTGTATGACTCCATTCAGTTGTAATCTAGTCAGTTTTAATTACTAGTTCTTACCCGCGATTACGCTCGTATGAATATAGACTATCTAGATCAGTGTTCCCACCATGGGGCACACACCCCACATGGTGCAATTATGAATAAAATATAAAAATCACTACATGAGCTTAAAAATAAGTATCGTTAGATGGAAATTCTAGGTCGGTTTTGCAGCGATGTATGGTGAGTGGGGAATATAGTGAAGGGAATTGGTTCTCGAGCGCAAGGAGACTGCCGGAAGACACCTATAGATGCTTCTACGCACTAATAGACTGCATCAGTCCCCTGCGTCGATACGTACGTTCTTATCTTAATTCGTAGTCGAATAAGCCGATGCTTTCCGTGAAGAGAAACATTGTGATAAAATGATAGCATGGTGGTGCGACTTCTTCAAAGCCCGCCTAGCTAACTACCACCCTCAGTTGAAAATCATTCGCGAAGCATTTATAGGTGTCTTCCGGCAGTCTCCTTGCGCTCGAGAACAAATTCCCCTGTAGATTTAACCGGTGTTATTACAAAAAGTTAAATACTTGCTTTAAAACGGTTCCGTACTAAATGCAACGCGCTCGCCCGAGGCAAGTTCGCGTTATCCTTTTTTCGCAAGTCTAACCTAACCTTACCATAGCGAGACAAAAGAGCAAGATGGCGAACATTCAGCGAGTGCGGTGCATTTAAAACGTAATCTTTTTAAAGCAAGTATTCAATACATAATTAACTTTTTTGTAACATCACTGAACGTGTTTACCGTCTTGTACCACATCGCTTTTTAGCATTAGGTGAGATTTTGATCAAACGCTAAAACCTTCAGAGTACAAAAAAGAGTATAAGAAATATATTCTTCTATATATACATATCAGAGATTGACAAATTCTAACAAAGTCTAAATATCGCCTTACTAGTTATCATATCTATGTACTTCATCTTTCAGATAGTTTATGTTATCAATTTTTTATGTTAAGGTTACACTGTATTGAACTTCAAAAAAATAATAATGTATGGTAGAATTTCCACCAATGAACGACCACTGGTAAATAAACAACGCCAATTATAACTTATCGGTGCTAAATATGTCCGACAATACACAGCGAATTAGGCAAACCCTCCCTCCGCCTCCGTCTTGAAATTAATTATAAAAAGAGCATATGTTTTATATATTAATATCAAAAGTATTTCCTGTATATAACCTTTTATCAATCGCTTACAGACGATTGTGATTAAAGAAAATCCCGAAATAGAACCGATGCCCTTAATCCAATAAAATATATACAGGAAAACTAGGCTGGTAAATCAAAACGCATTACCCGGACACAGTAACCCAATTATCTACGCGCATTTAAACAAGGAAAACTGCCTCACGTCGACTACTACGTGCTGGATGAAAGCTACGCGATTTGCTTGTTATCTCAAAGTTGAATTACTGTTCTTACTTCACATAGATCGTGAGTTTCTTCTCCTTTCTAATGAACCTACAGTTTTCTAACACTGATAAACTAATTATCATAGACTAGCAGACCCCGCGGCGTGTTGCTGTAGCTCAGTTATCGAAAAAGAAGTTCAAAATTAAGACGTGATCTATGAGATATCTAAACAGTTGTAGGTCTTATAGTTCTACAATGAAAAAAAACGCACCGAGGCCGATTGAAGTACGCTAAATTTTTTAACAAACCACTACTAAAGAGAATTCAAGTTTACTTTTGAAAAAAATAAACAGATGTCCGAATTAATATTTGTAACAGAGATACAATATATAACTGCCAATTTCAGATACCTAGAGCAATTTTAAAAATAAAAAAACATGTATCTCCGTTAGTTACTATTCTTATCGCAGGTATCCTAAATTCAGTTTCTACTCTAGAAGCTAATAACACATGGCGTGTTATTTTGATACCATTAGACAGTTTAAATCGCGATTAAATCAAAGTTACGACCAGTAACTCCTCGAGTAAAACGCATTGAAATCAACAAAAAATCATACGCCGCGACACGATGCGTCTACGCGTGGCGTATCATTCGCACTTTCAGATTGCGATGATAGGCGTAGTGTTTCGCGGGTCAATGACCGTGCGCGGGCGCTCGAGCTCTCTCGCGGCACCACTCAGCGCGCACGCGCTATAAATACACGATGACGTCACTTGTTTATCAGCGTACGCAAGGTTACGCGCCGAGCGGCCACACGAGTCGGTTCAAGCGGCCGCGGCCTGCAACAATTTCTACATTTTCAAATTTCTAATTCCACTGCAAATACGTTTACGCATACCGTACTACGAGTTCTATAATCTTATTTCTTTTAGTACTAAAGTTCCCCCTTTTTATTTTGCTGACACAATTGAAAATCTGGACATTTATTTTCATATAAATACAGCGTTCGGTATCTACTCTATAAAAGCGATAATTGCTTCTAAAATTAATTGGACTTTTGGATGGTGAAAAACATCGTATTCAGCTGTACATACAAGGAAATACAATGTCTATTTAAACATTTGATAGATTAAATACTATACACAAATAAAAATATTTTCTCCGGCATTTAGCAATGGCGTTCAATAGTTATAATTTAGAAGCAATTTTCTTATTGGATTTATAGTTTTACCTTCTTCGACTACCAATTCCTTTGAAACGAGTTGTGATTAAAAAATTGAAAAGATTGCTACAACGATGCTAATAAAAAAATAAGTCCGATAAATGTCATAGACCCTGGTTTACTAGATAAAACATGTGCGTAAAGCGCGTAGTATGATAAGCAATAAAAATATAAACACAAGCCGAATTGAACGCCTTCCACAAAGCGACAAAAGATCGCTTTTGTAGATTTTAATTTCATCCATATACAATGCATCTAAGTGTAATGTCAGTTGTTTATCCGTGCTTATTTTTGAAACGGTTAAACTAACTTTAATAAACTTTACTTCGCGATAGACAACTCTTCAGAATATTATTTCAGCTATATATGATTGTGCTTTTCTGTATTAGTTAAGCAGCACTGATAAAATTTAACATAACTGAAGGTCGGTAAAAACACTATTAAATAATATAAATAATAATTAAATTATATATTATATATATAATATTAAATAATAAAATTTAACATAACTTAAGGTCGATAAAAACACTATAGAAGTTAAGCTATTGCGAGAAAATTACGAAGAAAAACAAATGGAAGACAGATGTACTGTAATCAAGCCAGATAAAACAGGTATTTCCCTCAACCAACAACTGTTTAGTTACACAAGAGCGAAATCACATACACCAGCTATTATGTATAATAAGTTTGAAAGTGTGTCTATCTGAATATTCAATAATCAGTCACACGCAAACGATTCGGCGGATTCTAATGAGATTAGACATAGAACTCAATTATGACGTGGAGTAGAACGCAGAATATATATTTTTTTATGTTTACATTTTGAGAAATCACGATTTTATAAGGACTATGCATTCAACGATGTGTGACGTTGAGCAAGCGGTGTGACGCGCATGCGCAGGAGAGAGGAAGTTAACGAATAATACTGTTTATAAAGGAATTTTATAAGCGAAGTTTATTTTTGGTGTTTATCAATTTTCCTAATAGCTTTCCTCTGTACATAGAATGTATTGTTAAAAAATAAACAACATTTGCAGATATCAGCTAGTCCTAATATTATAAATGTAATGTGTATTATTTGTTTGTTTATTTCTGCCTAACTATTATAGAGAAGAAGACATAGAGTACCTTTCACGCAGAAAAAAAACGTGTATCAGTGTATACACACGAAGGAAGTGAAACTTTTTGGCTTATATGTATTAAATAATTTAATAAAATATGTACTATATGAAGTCCCATAGTAGGTATAAATACTTAACTGTAAATTTACTTATTTTAGTATACTCCTATGAGTAATCCGTTAAAGCTGTTAAGACCTTACTAAGTCAATAGCGTAGTCAGTTCTAAAAAAAAGTATGCTATTAGACCCAGACAGACATACACAGTTACAACATACACACAAATACATACCTACCTTACGTTTAACGCGTAACAAAAATTTTCCCAACCATGCCCTAAGAAGTTTCGCTTCAAAAAATACTGGTTCTGTGGGATAAAATAAATTTACATTAACGGGTGAAGCCGCGAAGTTTAATTAGTTGCCTATTAAGTATTAACAGTAATGTTAGGTATCTTTATATTAAAATTACATTAAATACTGGAAACCACCATCAAATTCGTCACTCTATGTTTCTGGTTTTTAGTTAATAATGTCATGTTTTAAATCAAAGTTCCAAAGCACATTATCGATTTGCCGGATAGTGAGTTCAAGCACCATGTCAAGTAGGTTTTAAAGTCTAAAGGTTATATTATAAGATGGATCAATATATGAACTGTGGTGACGTCTGGAAATGACGCCCTCTCTGTGCATACAGTAATTAACGATTGTAACTGTTTATATTTTGTAAAAATATACAAAAACCAGATCGAGTTCCTTGCCGGTTCTTCTTGATGAGTGGGTGTTTGATCGAACCGGTAGTAGCTATTAGGTTCATTAGAGCCTTTTTAGGATCTAAATTAAATGAAATATTTTTTGATTCCGATTCGAACTTGCACAAAAATACTGGTAGTATAAGTGGCAGTACATCGAATATTATCAATTCACGGGTCAAATATAAACAACGTCTAATTTTTACGCGTATCACTCTCACATTTTCACTAATAATAAAATAGTTTGGCACGTGTAATATATACAAAGTTATTGGTGCGGTCGTCCGTGGCGCTGTCTATCTCACAACACTCGGTTATCTGATAGAACACAGTTCAGTTCCACTTTTATACGGGCGCACGTATAAATTTGTACGAAACCATTTGCGTATAGTTGTAACCGGCCGGATTTTAATGTGTGCGATGACCCCGAAAATATATCGCCACTGATACAGAAACTGTGTTGTTTTGTTCAGTTTTAATTCGTTGGAAGCGTTAAACTCATTATCCCGATGGTTAGTTACATCTCCGTTGCTGGCAAATCGTTAATTCTATAAAACTTAGACCTAATCTCTGCTTAGAGTTCATTAATAATCAAGTAATTTGAATATAAAGATATTTTAAAAAAACACAAAGACATTTAGGAGATAATCTATTTTTTAAGTCAAAGGGCAGCCAACAGGCAGATGGCCCATCCGATGTTAATTGATTACCGTCGCCTATGGACAACTGCAAAATCAGGGGCATCACTGTTATGTCGTCGACCTTGGAGGGTGTTTTCAATCCTTTTTTGAAGAGCCCATGTCATAACCCTGAGGGAAACCTATACCAGGTAACCCATTCCACAACACCAAAGTAATAAAGCATAATGCATAATAAAGCTTCTAGAGAAAATTACAGTTGTAGTCATTTTGCTGGGCTTTAGGTTATGTGGATGAGCACCCAGCCAGCATTGGATGGTGCGAGTTTGGAACGGCGATGATGGCACCATATCAAAAAGTTCTCTTCAAGTGGGCCAAGGGAGAGGAGAAAGAAGATGAGAGAGAGGGGGTGGGGAGAGAGGGGACATGGGTCTCTGGCGGTCTCACTGACCGAACGAAACGTTACAACGCAAGCACTGTTACTTCACGTCGTTCTGGTCTGTGACGGTAAGCACGCTAAGCCTAAAAAGATCACTGGTTCTCGAATGCAGCTGCCGGACACACCAACAGGTGCTTGGCGACAGATTTTCACCTTGAGAATGGTAACTAGCGAGAGGCAAACTCAGAAGTCTTACCACCATGACATGTTTTCCTTCACCAAAATCTCCGGCTTAAGCCATCATCGCTTCGTAGTAATGTTAAAAGCGGCTTTATAAAAACGTATATAAAATAATTATGTTTTGATTTTCCTCAGAATATTTAACAATATATAGCAACGTACAACCAAATACAAGAAAGGTATGAAATCGTAAAAAATCTTTGAATTTAATACGAGACTTTCCAACTAAGTCATCGAGAGTAGTAGCTTACTTTAACTGGTTACAGGACGGCAATAACTAACTACTTAGGATCAAATAGGCTCTGCCTGTTTCCTACCTTATAAATTATAATAAAATAAAAATATTTTAGTAATATAATATAGAAGTAAAATTATATTTTGAGATATTGTGAATTGCTTTGCTCGTTCGGAGTCCTCTAAAGTTGAAACTAATATATTAATTGATATAAAAAAGTGAATGAGTGAGTGACATAAAAGAAATACAGATCTTGAAAAATATTGGCAGGAGTGACAGCTTAACGTTTAGATGGTTCAGTTACAATTTGATTTTATTATATGGTGTTTACTCTGAAAGGAACATTCTATCTCATTTTTTCGTTATAAAACATGCAATAAAAAATGATATGAAGCAAAAAATAAACACTAAACTGACTATTAGGAAAGTGGTAACATTAAAGTCGAAAGGAGAAAGGGATTCCCTGGGAACAATGATGAACGATATACTGCAAATAATTGTCCTTGCAAGGGCGGTACCAGGAGGAGGGGGGTGGGCGAAGGGGGCGGTGTGCGCGCGGATGCCGGTGGGCGCGGCTGCCGTGACGTCACGAGCCCTGCGGTCGTCGACCCAAACAGCTGACGGCCCGGCCGAACCGCTACCTGTATACGTAATGCCATCTGACGTAAGAGATCCGACTAATTAAAGGTTTTTATATGCCACGAGAGTTGCTGATGTTTTGAAAACGAAATCTAAAAATGTACCTTCTCCTTTGCAGTGTGTATTTTTTATTTGTTGTCTTTTAAACCCCTCGGCTGACTTTTTGAGACCCAAAATGGTGTCTCATGTTTATAATTTTTATTTTCGCATGTATTGGTAATAAACATGTATGTGTACCAAGTATGCGTAAATAACTACGTGTGAGTGATTTTATTTTCGCCCAGACAGAAGGCATCTCCAGGTTCCTGTAGAGATCCTTATTCCGAACGTACCATGGGGCACCGGTGAGTTTACGTAGGGCTCGGTTCTGGAGAACCTGCAACTTATGAATACAATTTTGCGCGAGTGCAAAGACCGGACAACTGTACGTCATAATCGGACGGAAACGAAATCTAAAAATGTACCTTCTCCTTTGCAATGTGTATTTTTTATTCGTTGCCTTTTTAACCCCTCGGCTGAGTTTTCGAGACCCAAAATGGTGTCTCATGTTTATAATTTTTAATTTCACGATATCACAAATTTCAAAATGCATTTTACATTAATAAGGTGACTTTACAATAAATACATACAATTGGTATTTTTGAAAATTTTGTATTAAATCACGATTTTTTTACTTATGCTGCCAATAGTCTGTTAATCTGGCCTCATAAGCTCTACATTCGTTTATATGGAGCTTAAACTTTAATCGTTTTGGGCAGTCCAGGGATTAAAGTGCAAAGCCATTAAATCACCACATAGGAAAAACGTAGTCACCATTTGCACGAAAGACGACAATTTTTCCCTTATAAGAAAATAATTATACAGTTTTTATAGGATTCAGACTACAATGACTGCGTACTAGAAATCACACTAATACAGAAAGAAGTAACATTGCCCGTTACCTGAATCAATGAACTAAAAAGTAACAGATTACTGATAAACTCAAATCTACAGTTAATGAATCACTATTTATATAAAAATATATCAAATGATTTGTTACATAATAAATGATGGAGTCTATCTGTAGAGAACTCATTATCATCTTCTTACCCTTATCCCACTTAAGCAAGGTAAGCACAACATATTTTCATATTCCACTCTTCCCTGTCAAATGTCATCACAGTATTCACACCTTTAATACACATATCGTTCTTCACAAAATTCATTGACACATTCTTCGGTCTTCCTCTACCTTTGTATCCATCCAACTTCATACTTTAAACTCACATGATATCTCCCCATGACATGCCCATATCATGCTAACCAATTGCTCAACTTCTCTATTTTTATTTAAAAACTGCCTCTGATATACTTATTCCTAATCTCATTCATTCTGGTTACAACAGAATCTTAATTTTCATATCTCTACCAAACCTACTCTTGTCACATACTTTTTTTGGTAATCAAGCATACAGCACAAGAGGTCGTATAATATTTTATATTTTTTTTCTTCGAGTCTCAAGGGCATACGTGGGTCACAAGCAACCACAGACACCTTTAACTAGCCATATATTTATCCTATTTTTTATCTCCTTGTCTATTGAAACAGAGAATAATATATGTTAAAATTTACTATTGTATATGCATATATCTACACATATTTAATACATATAATAAGAATGTAAATCTAACGTGCCTAAACTTTTTCGATTTTCGTAAAAAAAAAAAACTTGTTACACGTGTCTAGGAATACGTCATAAAATAGATTTCAATTATTTTTAGAAATGTCTGTCAATCTGTTTGTATGAACAGGCATCACTGTTAAAGTACTGGGTTCACTCTTTCATAAGTTATTGTAATTTTAATGACGACTCGAGTTAAGTACTAGAGAAGAGTAGTAATCTTTAACTAACTTGGTCGAACGCGCTAATCTTAGGAACTATTGGTTCGATTTGATTTTTTTTCTCGTGTTTATAGCTCATTTATCGAGGAAGGGTATTATATACCATAACGCTCAGATCAGTAGGAGCGGAGCACCAATGAAGAATGTTTCAAAATCGGGATTTTTTTTTTGAGAGCTACCGCTGCGTGTAAGCGTTAGCCCAAAGTAACTAATCCACGCGGACGAAGTCGCGGGTAGTAGCTAGTATGGAAATAAAATGCTAGAGATCTGCCATTGTGCACGTATTACAAAGAAACTACAGAACAGGATTCGGTTAATTTTTTTTTATTTCGTGTACACTTAGCTTTTCTTAAGATAGCTTAATTTAATATTAACTTAAGTTTTAAGAAACTGCGATCTTATAAGTACAACAATAGACAAACAAAATTTAGTAAGCAAAGTTTTTTGTTTTACGTTTTTTTTGTATATAAAATATAGTATTTCATTAATATAATAACCAACGCATCCGTAGTCGCGGGTATCAGCTTGTACTAACTAGTAATGGAAATTATAGTAAAGCAAGTAAATTAATCCTAACATATCGTATTCATCTTTATGGATGTATAGTATAGTACTTAACCATATTTTCATTCTATCTTAAGCCAAATTACACGAAACGTCACATAGTCGCAATTCTATTAATTATCATAATAAAATTTCATTATGATACATTAACGCCTACACAGAGTCTTAATTTGACCTTTGAAGACGGTCCTAATGCGAGATATCCCGTAATTTGAATAAAATAGCTCTCAAGGTCTTAAACATTTGTAAAGGGACCCTGGAACCGTCTAATTCGAGACCTCAACGAAACCGTCTCCTCGAGAGGCCGAAGTTCCTAAGTCGGGTTCCGCAAGTGATGGTAATGAACGTTGGCGGTCTGCCATAGTATAATTAATCTCAGTTTATTTCCCGTGAGACAACTCTGCCAGAATTTTACGGAAACATCTTAGTTATTCAATTTGTTTTCTTTAAAAAAAACTATATTACACAAAAAACACACTATTTTTATAGAAAAAAAAATTAACCATACATACGTACATTTTACCAAATTAAAAATATATATTTCGTTAGATATATTTTAAAGTAACTTCTTAATTATCATATATATATTTAACCAAAACAGATTTAAAAATACTTATATCAATAATTACGTAAGAATGACGGGGAAAGAGCATTGCCTACTTTTGCTGACCAGGGGGAGGGAGTGATTAGAAACTACAATTCTGCTTACATAATACAGTAAATAAAGTTAATTTAGAAAAACATCTCAAACCAATTTTGTCATGTTTCCAAGTGAAAATCGTCGTAAAATACATGAATTACATTTTATACAGTTATAATATAAAATTTGGTTGTTAACATCAAGACCTATGAATCTAAGAATGAACGACAATTGGCTAATGGCTACACTACGCTAAGATGCTAAGGCACTCCCAAACACATGAATTCGAATTTCAATTCAGTTAAAGAAAACATCAGGATACACAGTACACTAGTAGTCCGGTGAAGCTGTTAAGACTTTGCAAAGTCAATAGTGTAGTCATTTCGAAAAAAAAATCAGGATACACATTCATAATATGATTATTTTTGATCTTGGCTGAATAATCACTAAATTAATTACATATAACAAAAACCAAAATTAAAATTTTTCATTCTGGATAGCGTCATATATCACTTTAAAGTCAACTTTGACATATATATCCAGTTAATTTAATTGTGGCGTTGCAACTAATACGGGGATAACGAGTTTTCTAATATGCCTTTCTATCTCGTTTTCACTGTACTACTCAGTTAACTTTATCGTGCTAATATCACTATGATTTCATTACACTACATCATGATAAGTGGCTCTACGAACTTCGATGATAAGTTTCAGTCGACAATAGGCCCTCCAACGACACAACTTGTCAACTCAAAGTTTAAAATTATCTTCATGCTACATCCAATTAGAGGAAGGCTGGGGAGAATCAATATCATTTCTCTCACATTCCCTTTCAATGCTAAAGACCAAAATGTAATACATTAACGTAGAGTGGTTGTTTGGATATTTGAGACGACATAAAATATAAAAATGAACGTAGATTACATTACAATTGAACTCTTTGTTCATTTCAAACACTTTATAGCGGTCCTGTTATTCTTTACGGTCGCACTATATATGTGTCAAAATGAAAACGAGGCACATTTGTTTAATGTTCTATTTACGTATTTAAGATTACGTTAGATACGTTATAGAGTAATTGTCAAAGTCATAACCAAAAATACTTTAGTCAGTTTCGGCCCTAAGAAGGCTCATAGGAACGCTAAAACTATCAGTCATCGAGAAGAACCTGCAAGAAACTCGATCGGTTTTTTCTTCGAACTGACTACGCTATTGACCTAGCAAGGTCTTAACAGCTTCAGATTTTGTTGTAAAACCTAACACTATTACCAAAAACAGTTACTGGTTCTACTGAATCTGAAACATGGGACGACCAGTTTGTTACAATTTCTAGTATTTAGATCACACCGGTCTTTTACGAAATCCAGCTTTCGAAGTTTCTGGGGACATACATTAAATTATCAAGAACTAGCGAACCCGGCGGACGTTGTCCCGCTCTAATAATAAAAAAACCTTGACAAATTAAATACCTAAACTTTCCTCATTAATCGCCTTATCTACTGGTGAAAACGCATGAAAATCCGTTCCGTAGTTTTTGAGTTTATCGCAAACAGACAGACATACAGACGTGAGAGAAGACTTTGTTTTATAAAATGTATTGATGTGTTATATACTTATAACTTTCAGGTGTATAAAGTGCTGTCTAGAGAATTAACTGTTACATTCAGTGTTCTCATTTGCTTTATTGCTGTGATGCAACAAATTAAGAAGCGCGCAGTAAACATTACATGAATTCACAAGAGATGATTTACATGCGTCGATTCACACGAGTCGAGGCCGATGTGAGAAATCTCGAAAGAGCGTGGAAGTTTACATAACTGAGTGGTTATTTTCTAATGACACTAACTAATCTCACTACACGTGGCAAGGGTATTCCTTTGGTATCTACGTGTACATACATTACCTACTAATAATATCCTAAAATCGGACTTCCTGATTTATTTTATACCTTCATATTTATCCTATAACTAAATCATTTTGAAATAACCACGACTTTCACTCTGACTTGTATATACCTATATCAGGAGGACTATCAAATCATGGTGACTTAACATTACGCTCGTGCAACACGTCAAAGGAGTGAGTACTGAATCGTATCAAATTGCGATCAGCCCTCTCTCCGTTTCCTTTGCCAATTCCAAATGATCCTTTTGCAAAAACAACAAGTTTAGAAAGAAAAAAACAGATATGATCTGACAAACAGTTGTAAAACGTGAAAATACCACGACGTCTGTGAAGCGTATGTCAGCAGGACTTAAACCAAATGTAAACAAAATGGTGGGTGAATTGAAATCATATATGTATATGGTGTAGATCGAATTTAATTATCTATTTTTTTGTTACAATTTAAGCTTAAAAACTGAAAATGAATTTTGAAATTAATTGTGGTCGCCGATTCAATTAAAGCATGGCAACTGACATATACGTATATATAAAAAAGGTTAGATTTTTCTCTTATAACTTCTAACTTGTATAATTATTTAATCGATCAAGGCCTACTTCTTATTAATTAGCTAGCTAACCGTTGCTAAAAGCACTGTTTTCATTGATTCTTTTTGTTCTCTCAAAAAATATCACTCGTAAGAGTTCAAAACAGTTTTTTCATTTTTGATTGTAAATTTTTAATAGTAAAATTGTGTTTTTTTTTTTCGAATAATACGTGCGTCGGTCACCATTTAATTGATTTTAATCAAGGGACTCGCGGGCGCCCCTTACTTTGGAACGACCTCCCGCAACGCCAAGTTATTCACGCCACTGGCATAAACTTTTTCTAAAGCTTTTTGTTTATGTATAATGTATTGTTTATTTAAATTGAAAGTATTTGTGAATAAAACCAAAAAATATATCAAAGACTTGACAGCAAAACTAAAAAGTTATTTTGGGGAAAATTTACAAAGGAAATCCAGAAAAGGACTCAAAAAAGAAAAGGGTTCATTAAATAGATAGTACTCTCGAGATTAATGTTTTGAATTTTATAAATAAAATAATTTGCTTCATTATTTTCATATCTACTTAACTTTTTACTATTATCACATTTAATTATAATAACTATTATCACATTATATTTCGAAATATCAATACTAAATATAATAGAGAATAAATATCTTTTCATTTATTCATGGATTTCATGTATAGAATAATTGTACCATATTTCGGTATATTTTAGGTTAGAAACTGGTTTGACTTAAAGTTAATCTGCTGACTTATTAATGCTTACAATGTAACACTATTTTTGCTCTAATAAATTGAGTAATATTTGCCGAAACGCCTTCTCTCTCCCACATGAGATTCAGTGAGACCCCCTCTTATCTCTAAACCTCTTGCGTAATTAATTAAAAGCTACATGATTGTGATAGACGAGTACTAGAGTAGTATCTTTACCATATATCTATTTGTTTACATTATCGCAATCGGTATAGAATGAACAAACTGAGAAACTTCACTTGTTTGCCAAGTAACCGTTGAGTTTCGGATTGTTGTCCGCGGTAACGCGCGTCGCCATGACCGAGATTGTGCGTTCGCGGCTGATCAGTATTATTATTTTGAACAATGACAGCTTTGTCTGACTTGCATAATGTGTTCCTATTTCAGAATAGAATGAATGAAAACATTCAGTACATAATTGAGCCCGTTGTTTGTAATTTTTTATAACTTGACGTGTTGATAAAAATGATTTATGTGGCTGTATACTGAACATAATATATAAATAGTTGTTTCGTTTATGTAGAATTGAGGACATTACATCGATTATAGTGTGAGTTTACAAACGTACTCACATCCAAAGGCGACTTCGCGTTCAATTTGCAATATAATAATAACAATATTTCAAAATACAACTTACGACTTTTTTGTAGGCATTATCAAGCTCTACAACTTTTCTCTAGAACTCAATCGTATATCTCTCATCGTTAAGGCATCGTTCATAATATACCTTCTCGACGTGCAGAAAAAAGTCTACTCATTTTTCGGGTTAATATTATAGTCTATGACACTCATGAATAACCTAGCTTTCTATTGGTAATACCCCCTTCGACGTCACCAACACACAAACTTTATAATATTAATATAGATAAACCACAAAGAAACTGAACAGTTTACTAGCGCTGAAATTGTCAGAAGAGATTCCAGTACGTAAATTGAATATACTTAATTATGATTCTCAGTTGTATTGAAAACTTGAAAGTTGTTGGATAATGTAACTTAAAATCGATAATGTACCAAAGTAATTTATATTATGTTACCATTTAACATTTCACTTAGAATGTGACATGACAACAATAGTATTCACACACCGACGAACGACGCGACACAGTTAAAGTGTTGACAATTCGGTAAACTATCAACAAATGACTTATATGAAATCAAATAATCCACGAAATTATTATTATTTGTTTTATTTTTCGATCCAGTAGGTAATGATATTATTATAAGTTTATTGCGATCATTTCAATGTTCTAAGGAGATGGTAGCCCTCTTATTAGAAATTTTCAGAGAGTTCTTGTGGCAATTTAGAATGCATTTTTCGTATTATTTTTTCCCATTCACTTCACTCCTGCACAATAACTATATTACGTAAAACACTACATGATATTCTAAAATCCCGCCAATTACTCGACGCACTTATTACTTATGTACCCTAGATACAGTAAAAATAAATGTTTCTGATCAATACTTAATTTTTTAAGACCATAATAAAATGGCGGATCATATTTTTATCTCTCGCCATTTTTTTAAATTACAATTTCACATTATTGAATTTGTTATTGTTTACGTTTTTCAAATTCTATAATTAATACGGTATACTTCGGTATACTTTTAAACTTATGCTGCCAAAGGTCTGTTGATCTTTATGGTTTTGGACAGTAAAAAATATAAAAGGTATTAATTAATCTACACATTTTTATTTGAACTACACCAAAATGTTTCCATTTGAACATCTAAACCCCAATTATCTACTTAAAAAAAAAATAACACAACAAACAATTAATAGCCTAAAGTTTATTCATAAATTGCTCTTATTTTATTATCTTGTTTCTTTTAACCTTTCTCAATTGTATCATCTGTATTATGGTATCTATGTATATAAATGCTGTAATCGACTTTAATTAGTAACATATATAATTTTGACAAACTTTACGTACGTTATCAATATTATGCTCCTGCTGTAGATTCAGTCTAATAAATAAACACAATATTGAAAAGTCGTAGTCTCTTAAAAAACCGTTCGTAGCAACTCGCAGAGTGAGTTCTTATATTTTTATGGACAGAGTAAACTAAATCCACGTGTACACGGTACGATAGAGTGCGGCGCGGCGGTACGGGGCAAATGCGTGGGACGTGACGCGCACAGATGTCCCCGCAATGTATCACGTCGCGCGACGCCTAACGCATAAATTTACAGATTACACTCAAATGTTATCTACTATCAGTTTTTTTAATTCTATTATTAATTTATTTGTTACATTCTTCATTCATGTGACATGGTTTGTAAGGAGCTAGAAATTCAAACCTAATTTCTTCCAAAATCAAAACTAAATAAATGCTAATTTTAGATTTATTTAGAGATATTTTATCTTTGTTATGTATAAAACTCTTGACTGACAATATTACCCGTAAGCCTGAACTTATGGCTCTATTCAGAGTGACCAAAAGCCTAACTATACGCTCCTCCAACACATTTCAAGATAACGTTGCAAATAGTACATAAGCCTTATATACATGAGTGTCTAATTTAAGGACTGTTTATTAGGATTTACATGCATCTAATACCTTTAAACGAGCAATTCTTATATATTTTTATATTGTTATATATTCAGGATCTCGGAAACGGCGGCAGCGATTTCCGTGTAACTTAGTATGTAGGTGGTTTCGGGGACGATAAACCGATCTGGCTAAATTTTATTCACGGAATACTTTTTTATCGGAATTTTCAGGCAATAAAAAAATATAGCTAGAATGTAAAGATAAATCTTGCCACCACTGTCAAAACAAAAGTAGCTCAGATAGGAAACGGTTGCTTCGAAAATCCGTCTAACCCCAGTTCGAATTCGAGTAACAACAGCAAACGAGATATCTTTTTTTAATATTTTTTTTAGCAGAAATGCTATTTTTGTGATACAAACCTAACAGTTTATTTTAATTTAAAAATGTTTTTTAAAGAACCGAGTTATGCTCGGTCTTTCAGGTACTATAGCTTATTTCAAAAACTAGCGATATAAGATTACAGAAGAGAAAAATAGAAATGAAAAATGACATGGCAAAGTAGAATTGCGTGCACAGGAGGACAAATACAAGGTACGTGATCCGCGCGAGTGACCGAACCGGTTCGCGCATCACGTGGCGCATAATGTACCGGAACGTGTAGCCGCTCAACACGGCAACTGCTTCCGTGATTATTACAAACATAGAAACAACATCGTGAAGGAACGCACACACACCAAATATTAATTATGATACATTAATACCCGACCGAATATTCGGTTTAGCTGCAGTTTCGGTTTCTATCAAAAATTGATTCAATATTTGACGCATCTTCTAGTGTTCGTACATGTATATGAATTGATAAATCGAATTAACGCTTATTCTCACGCGTGAATTCGTTTTCTTGTAAATTTAACATTTTCCGGTATGGATTTAGACAATCTAGAAAGTGAACTTATAAGACAAAATAATTTATTCCAGCTTCAGGTTTTTTAGCTTTCACAGGATATGTAATTGTCGATATAAAGTTAAATAGGGCAGTCGTATTTCGTGTGAATAATTGAATTTTTATATGGAAACCAAAAAGAATTATATACGCTACATACGCTAGTACTAATAAATATAAGTTCAAGTTTTACCCACTAATCATTTTAACACTTCCCGTGTTCCGTTCTACAAAATGCAACAACTTACTGATAATTAAACAAAATTTAAATATTCGAAACAATAACAATTTGATTAAGTTGATTATTCCATGTTTCAAGCTATTTAAGACCAATAGCAGTTTTTTATGTGATATTGTTAAGTTTTATAACAAAGTCCCAGAGCACATTACCGGTTTGCCGTGTAGTAAGTTCAAGTACCATGTCAAGCGGGTTTTAATATCTAAAGGTTATTTTGTAGGCTGGATCAATGTGTGAACGATGGTGACCTCTAGAAATGACGTCAATCTCTGTGCATCCACCAAACACGAATTTCATCATTCGGGTCTATGTTTGTCAAAATATATATGATGAAACGATAAACCAAATTGAGTTTTTCGTCGATTCTTGTCTAACACTGGGTTGTTTGCCGAACCGGTGGTAACTTTGATGTTCATAAGGCCTTTTTCTCAAGGCCTAAATTTAATAAAGTATATTTGATCTGATTTGATTAGATGAAATTTCAAATACAAAGAGAATATAGACGTTTCTGAACTAGGTTTCTAAGCTAGGTTTCGTTCGTTTCACAAAGATAACCTTTCGAAGTTAATACTTTTTAACTTTCGCTATAATCCCCACAATTATAGAAACTAGTGGCGTTCACATTAGTGTGTATAGAGCCGAGGTGCGTGTCGCATCGGTCGCGGCATGCACGCAACAGAGTAAATCGATTGTTATCAGTTAATTATTTCATTAACTCTAAACAACTAAAGCCTTTGTATGTGTTCCCTAACTATGCTACGTGTCTCACTCAATAGGGCTTTGTATTATTCCTGTTGACCTTTTCACATTTACAGTAATTATTTTTTTATCCACACAGTTTTGATATCTTCTATGTGTCTTTACTATTATGTAACATTTAATCTACTGAATTTTAGTTCGCATATCACACAAGCAAATCCTTATATGTGATTTTTTAATACGGAAATTATGTAATTTACTTTAATGTATTACTTTATAAATAAAGATAAACAAAGAGTAAATTAAATATAAGTGGGCAATATTGCAACCAACATCTACGATTGGGATAATATAATATTAAAAAGCATTTATTCTCATGTTAAATTAAGAATCCACAACACGCAAAAATATTATAAATGTGCAAAACGTACCCACGAAATCATTACACGCTTATAAATGGTCTTTGTTATACATATAGTGCGAAACGGTATATTCACGGAATGAGTTTCACGTATGAGGCGGATAGCTAATTCGACGCGTTGTGTGAATTTACCTTAAGGCAAGTACACGCAAAACAAACTATAGCTCTAGCTACATTTTTATTAAAACTAGTGTTGATCCAGTTGACCGAACTTGGACCGTTGAGAAAAAAACCTTTTGCAATTTTTTTATTGATGACCCTAAGGCTTGTCAGTAGCTACATAATTCAGAAAGAAATGAAGAAAATCGTCTGAGAAACAGAGGAAGGAGATGATCTTAATAATTTTCGCGCTGCCTATTTATACATTGAAATTATATGATTGTGTCTTAACTCAGTGTTGTTTTTTATACTCAATCGGTTTTATTAAAAAAAAATTAAATACGTATATAATACTTGCTCTAAAAAGGTTACGTTTTAAATGCAACGCGCTCGCTGAATGTTTGCATTCTTGCTCTTCTGTCTCGCTATGGTTAGGTTAGGTTAGATTTGCGAAAAATAACGCGAACTTGCCTCGGGCTAGCGCGGTGCATTTAGTACGAAATCTTTTTAAAGCAAGTATTTAATACGTATTTAACTTTTTTGTAATAACACCGTATAAGTTTTAGCGTTTGGTCACATTCTCATTTGACGATAAATGACCACTTGACGTAACATGTTATACACGCTGAGCATAGAGGCGACTGGCTCTCGGATGTAGGTAGCTGCTGGAACATACCAACAAATGCTCGACGATAGATTTCCAACTTGAGGGTAGTAGGTGACTTAAAAAAAGCCCTAACACCATGGATGCACAATGCATTGCTAATAGAATAGTGCACCTTTCTAGATTTATTTTTTGTATTCCTCAAATGTCTTTATACCATACTTTATTTTATAGTTATAATCAACGTTGCCATTATAAATAAATCCCTTTGATAAGATTATTATTGCTTACCAAGAAAAGTTGTTCCAAATAGCCTTAAGTATAAGAACATCCTCTTATTTATATAAAAAAATTAAACTGCCAGACCGGTTTAATACATTTTAATGGTCTTAATAAAATTGATTTACGTATGCCCTCTACTATAAATATATCAGATTCTTTTACAAAACATAACATGTGCTTAATATTAATTGGGACAAGCGTGAGTACGTAAACATCATTGCTAGAACAATTACGCTGATTAAACTTGACAATTGGAGTAATTAATTGTCATAGATTCAACATGTATATATCTTTAAAAATAACTTTTCATAATTGTTCGTACAAAGTAGGTTTCCTTTTATTGCTTCGAGTTGTTAATTATTATTTTTAGTTTTAATGCTGTATTCTTTCCTATTGATCAGAACAACATAGCCATAGAAAAAAGGAAAATAAATGTTTTATAATAAACACAATAATAATAATAAACGAAGATAAGGTATCATTACTTAGCCTTGCGGTACGCCGGATTTCAGATATTAAAACTTATATATTTAGAATAATGATCTTAAACAACCTAGTTTGATAGATAGAAATATACAAAACCAAACAAAAGCATTAATTTGAGTGTTCCACATCAATGCTTTTAAGACATCCCTATACAATAGTATTAAAGATCGACATAGTCTAAAGCTTTTGAAAAATCATTAGGACGTGTCTTAATTTTATCTCTTTTAGCGTATATTGTGTAAATACGTCCCATATCAAGTTTCGAGATATACAACTGAAATCCATGAATTCCGAATCATAACAAAAACGATTTAATTATAGTAATTAAGCATTCAATTTTAAAGTTCAAACGTACGTACATCTTTAAAATGTTAACAAAACACTTCACGTCCATCACGCCATGGCTGCACAGAAGTGGCACAATCGATTACACGCAGCATTGTGAAATCCTCAGTTAAATTAGCTGATAGAAACTGGTTGCATAACGTAACTCCCCACCCCGCACTGGGTATCCGCACACATTCGCAACAAGCTATAAAACGTTCGTTGACTCTTAGGCCTATGAATGTGACTTATTACGTTAGCTAAAGATTGTGTACTGTTGATGATCTCGATGCTATACGAACTATAAGAAAACAGATCGCGAATTACCATACCGTTGAGTGTAAATAAGGTTGTAGCTTCGTTCTTGCAACGATTTTTTTTTATTGTAGCACGGCAAAATGACTGCACTATGCCTGGTGGTAAACACAGTGCAATCCAAAAATAACGACCACTGATTGACACACTATCTATCGCCGGTCGCCACTATCATGCCGGCCTGCAAAAAGCTGGATATGCACAGGCTGATCCCGAAACGCGACCCGCAGAAGCGAATCACTATTACGGACTTTTTCGCCATATACATGGCGGTTGCGACTCAGTCAGGCTGTAAAACCCTACCACCCCGCTTTCGCCATTGCCTCGTCCGTTACTCAGCAGGGTGCACCACTTGCAGGTGAGGTTGGCTTGGGTGTCTCAAGTCTTATGATGTTATTTCACACCCCTTACACCCTTAATTCTTTGCACGTTCAGCAAGAAGTATCATTGGTAGTCATATTTTACGTTTAAGAAGAACATTTATTCGTAACAGAGATAAACGAGAAGGTTAATAAAAGAATCTCCAGATATGTTGAGTCTACTATGTACTATCTATCTTATTCTTTGGATTTGCTTTGAATTTTGGATGTCAAATAAATTTTCAACACTTCAACACCTCTATCTACTATATCGACTTCACTGACGATACAATTAGTAGATTCATCCATCAAGCCATTGACGTTCCTCTACGGGACTGTGTGGATTATAATTTAATAAATAGCTAGAAAAGATGAAACTGAAACCGCCATAAAGTCATAAATCTCAGTTAAAAAGCAGATCTAAACTAGTTAAGTAAAATAATAACAAAGGTTGCTTACAAATACAACTATTCTTGGTATAGCTAATATTTTGGAGGTGGTAGAGCCAAGCTGAAGCTATTACTGGTTACAGCTTGAATGGGTCGGTTCGCTCGGAGTAGTACCACCCTCTCACAGAAAATCGACATGAAGTAGCAGTGCTTACATTGTTGCGTTTCGTTCGGTCAGTGAGAGCGCCGGAGAACCACCTACCCTCCCCTTCCCAACACAAGCTGGCAACACAATTGCGACTCCCCTGGTCTTGCAAGTGTCTATGGACGGTGGTGATCTCTTAACATCAGGTGACCCATCTGTTCGTTTGCCTCTTGTGATATAAAAATAAATAAAATAAAAATAATTAAAGGAAAGCAGAAAGAAAGTACCGACCTAGAGACTGCAAAAAAATTAAATCCAATTTTAAATAAACATAAGATTGTTTACCAATTATAATGTAGATCACTTTACAAGGAAATACCCTAACAAATCAAAGGAGGAATTAATCAGGATTAATATCAGTAACTAATAACTCTTTGTAGTGTATTACTATTAATTTTAAACAAAATAAAGTGTATAGTTGTCATATCCGCGATAATCTTTATAAAATGAATGCCAAAGTTCAATGTACCGTTTTCTCGTAATATAGGTTGAGCTTCGTGCGAGGACGCGTGCATCACATACATAAGTTAGGCGCCTTATAATCTCTTAACCGTTACTCGATGTAAACATGACAATATGGTACATACAGTCAACGTCCCATTTTATATTTATAATATTCTCTACAAAATTACAATTATCTACAACAATCTACAGTAACTAACATTGAAGTTTTCTTGGACGCTATGTAGATAATCTAAAATGTAATATTTTTATCATCCACATCAAGAGTAGAGTTATGTAAAGTAATTTAAAAAAATCAGTAATTCACCACACGAAAACGAATCACAATCCAACTTGATAATTCATAACACATTAACGGATGGTCTATTATATATCAAATAAGTAGAAAATTATTAACTTTATGACCCTTGGCTAGACGAATTAGGGTCCGTAATCTCGCCTTTTCGTGTCATATATTTAGTCTTATGCAAGTTAAATTTGGCGCGGTGTCCTTCAGGTAATAAAGACATTTACTTAACACTAGCCTCTGCCCGCGACTTCGTTCGCGTTGAATAGATACTTTGAGCTAACTTTAACACGCAGCGGAAGCTCTCAAGAGGAAAAAAAACTCCAATTTTTAATAATTCTTCATTGGTGCTCCGATTCTATTGGTATTAGCGTTATGATATATAGCCCATAACCATTCTCGAAAAATAAGCTAAACAACATTTAAAGAATCTTTCAAATCGAACCAGCAGTTCATGAGATTACCCCCTACAACGTCACAAATTTTACCTCTTTATACTATTAGTATAGATAATCAAACTAAAAAGGAACACCCAAGGAGACCTTTAAACTAGTATATATTGTGAAACGAACGGTAAAGTTCAACGTGCTGATTTCGCAAAATATAGGTTAAATTTCGCTTTAAGGTGCGTGCATCCGATGCGTAAGTTATCGGCGGTGAGGCGGTGGCGCGAGCGCACCGAACGGGTCAGCCGGGGCCAAACCAAACAATTACGATAGCATTGTTAGCAAGGTTGTTGACCTCTGTGCGCGACTCGCTGTTACTAAATCGCGGATAGTACGCTGCGCACGCGGCGCTGTGTCGCGATCCCGCGCGATTTGTATGCGATTTACGTGATTCATCGGCGTGACGCGTCGTGGCCCGTGCCACCAATAATGTTACTCAATGTGTAATAATGTAGTACATATTAATTATATGTCTACAAAACTATACATGATGCTTTAATTTATACAAACAATATATTTTCCAAAATTGAAAACGTAGTAAATGTAATAAATCAATGTCGACCGAATAAAAACTCGATTATTATTTTCACAATTTAATCTTCGGAACTTCAAGTTATCTTTTTACTTTAATGAGTGATTAGTTAATTGCGTATATTTTTCACCTACTTGTAAATTACTGATACATAAATTTGATTTAAAAGTGAAATAACCTAAAATTTACTCTTTGGTTAATATTTCTTAAGACAGTCTTTAAATTTACGCACAGCAATACCAACAGCGTATCGTATATTATTAAAAGCGTAAAAACTTTTAAAACCCACATAAATACATATAACTGTCTGAAATACGACTATGTTTGGGGCAACACGTCGTTTTGAAGAAACTAATGAACGCTAATTTCAAATAAATGTAATCGCAATCAAATTATTCTTCAGAGAGTACTCAATTACGTCATACGTTAATTACTAATGCAATAAAAGTGCACATACATCACCCAAAGCACTCCGTTTTTTAAGCTCTACTACGCCGCTGTGAAATCTTGCCACAAGAAAATATCCTATTCTCCTGGCTAAACAACACGATCCGAAGGGTAAACGGTACGGTCGTTTAGTTTTTTTTTTCTCTCTCTCGAAGAGGGAAATATCTTCGGAAACTCGTCAATCAGAATCGTCCCGACCCGGGGAAAGGAAAAGTGCGGGGATGCGATACCGGGATATTACAGTCTCTTCGATAATGTCGCAAATGGGAGACGGTTTACGCACCCGGGACTAGTAAATTGCGAGTAATTCCCACTATTTTGCGAGCGACCAGAATGATCCTCTTACGATTGAAGCAAACGCTGCTGATTAAGCAACAGTAATGTGTCTATACTATTTGATATACGATATAAACCAACTAAACAGACGATTATATGTTGATATTGAATTTTATTCACATACACATAACTCTCGATTGACACGAGATTATCGCAAAGCCGATATTAATGAAGCTAGAGATATGAAATTTGAGGAGTAGGTCCCTTTTAAAGACGAAATGAATTAGGGTTTTAATGAAGCCTCGAAAAAGAAAAATGTTTACACAGCATTATATCAATACCTTAAGTTCTCTTGAAACTAAATACTTATAGACTTTATATAGGTATTTTTAGTGCATTGATGTAGGCCGAATCCTGCAGTGTGCCTGAGTTTTCAGTGAAGGATTGATCGTGATGACATCATAGTATCGGAAAAGCTGTTTCTTATTTTATAATATCAAGTTAAAAATCTGATTCCAAACACTTGCAAGTGTGTATTATCAGCTACACTTGAGATTCAGTTCTCTTTAAATGTATTGTGTTATTATTTTAGACTAAATGGTCTCTTAGTATCAGCTGAAGTTATGGAAAATATACATAAGGAAAAGATCGTGTACAAGCCTGAACCTGAGAAATGTTCTAGTAGTACAATCGTATGTGGAAACAATGTAGAACTGTGGCTTTCTCAGAGTTTGAAATCGCTAACACGCCGTGAGCAGGCACGGTGATTATACCCATACCATCCGTCGGGAGGAGACCAATGGCAATGCTGTAGGTCTCTTACAAGCTGATAATGATATACAAGAATGATTGCTAATATAAATATAAGGTAGAGAACTCATGATAGGTTCAACCCTCCGCCAGCGATGAATACAACCGACAACCAAAGAGGTATTCGGCGGCCTTTTTTGCTATTTCAAATACTAATATTTCAGTCCTTTTATCATCAGTTTTAGATTTAACTTTCTCAAGTAAACATAATCAAACATTTTTTGTTGCAGTAAGACGTGGCAACGGCCAATTCATTTTCATAGTCAGGTGAAACTGTTAAGATCTAGCTAGGTCAACAGCGTAGTCAGTTTGAGAAAAATTAAACGATTAATTCTAGCTGGAATTGCTAAGTCCACTTGGTACAGAGATAAATTCCAACGCAGTTCAACAGATCGTTATGAAAGTTCACATACGTAAGTGTTTCTTCGCGAAGAGTATTTTTATGTAATCTATTTTACTAGAAGTCACCACTAGGTGGCGCAGAAGCAGATCAGGGTGTAAACTGACCTACCGATCGTCATTAAAAGTGATATGTTTGAACACTCATATAATTTACTTAATGTTCATTTTACTAAAAGTCAAATATCTATGGCAACAAATATTACCAAACCTCACGAGAGAACTCCGACACACATGTAATATAAAACTAAACTTAGAATAAACAGTAATTTCGTTCTACTATTAAAATATAGATATGGTTTTGCTCGATAAACCAAACTTACAGAGGATTTCATTTAACATGGGTCACTATTTATACGAATCCATTACACTGAGTATAAAGTTACTTTGTTTTGAAATTACATTACAGTATGACAAACATATTGTCCCTGAGGCGTAGTTTTATTAATGCGATACTGTTATGACTATCAAGATATACAGTAATATGACTATGAAATGATGAGTTTTCCCCCATCTTTAAAAGAGTCACGCTTTTTCAAAGGAGCTCAGACGCTTTGCAATTCAAAGACAGACGACAATCACCGGTCTACTTAAATGCCGCTTCATTTGAACAGCCCGACACAAAGACGTTTCTCGAATCCAGATTTCTAAGTTCTGGCATGTATGCCGTGGCCATATTGTGATCACGCACTTGGGAGATACAACTCGGTACATTCGAGGGTATACCTTTAAATAATTAATAATGTCTCTTTTCTCAAAACATGCAGAGCGCGATTTGCCACGGCGGCCTACTTGAAGAAGACGACAGTCCACAAATTATCTCTGTACAAACTACCAAGAGTAATAAACATTCAATTTGTATGTATATAATTGAACCTATCCTTTAATGCTTTATAAATTTTAGCGTTAAATGGCGACGTGGTCTAAGATGGTTAGCACGTTAAATCTGGAGGCGACTAGCTCTCGAGTGCAACAGAAAGCCCTACAACAATGTTATTGTTGTCACTACGATGCTTTTCTTTATCAAAAGCCCCGACTCAATTCCTAAGATTTGAACCTACGTACATCGACGCTGTGTTCGAACACACTATTAACTAAACCATAATCGCTTTAACCTTAATCAATCTATTCCACTCAACAAGTCAATATTATAATATACTAGCCTCTGCCCGCGACTTCGTTCGCGTGGAATAGATACACTAACACCAACACTAACCGGCAGCAGTTCTCAAAAGGGAAAACCATCCCGATTTTGAAATATTTTTCATCTGTGCTCCGCTCCTATTGATCTTAGCATGATGGTATATATAACCATTCTCGATGAATGAGCTATATAACATTGAAAGAATTATTGAAATCGGACCAGTAGTTCCTGAGATTACCCCATACAATGCCACAACATCACAACGTCACAAACTCACAAACTTTACCTCTTTATAATATTAGTATAGATGAACACAAACAGCACAAAACAATAAACTGTATAAGATAATATCAAAATTTTAAATTGAAGTAAAAAACAAATAGAACATTAATCCAATATTTACAAAACAATCTTAAAACGCATAATATCAATAGATAAATATACAGCCTGCAAGACAACGATTAGCCTATATTAGATTTTGTAAGCGAAAAATCAAAGGTTTGACCATTCATTAGTAAATGACGATATTTGGGATATAGAAATGCCGTATTTCTTCAAATCTCGAATGTTAAGAGTATTTGTATTTAGTAATTTGAAGAAATTATCAGCAATAGATGTAGATAGTGGGGGTTTTATTACAAAAAAATTAAATACGTATTGAATACTTGCTTTAGAAAAGTTTGGGTACTTGCGTATTAAATGCACAGCACTCGCCGAACGTTCGACATCTTGTTCTTATATCTATGTTTAGGTAAGGTTAGACTTGCGAAAAAGGATAACACGATGTTGCCGCGCCAACCATCGGCGAGCGCGGTGCATTTAATACTAAGTATCCAAACTTTTTTTAAGGCAAGTATTCATTACCTATTTAACTTTTTTTTAATAACACGGTAAATGTTTAAAGCTGTGCTGCGACGGATTGTAATCATCAAATATATCAATGATGGAATGAAGATGAAATAGACAAAAAATTCAAATAAATGTGGAGACCGGGGCTTACCTGTATGGTACAGATAAATATTTGTACAAGTAGAAAACTCATCTTAGATAAAACAGAAAAAATAAACGAATGCATGAAAGTTAAAGAGCATTGCAATAAAAAAGAAAATTAGCACACCATCGTTTCTATTCACTCCAATAGGATTATACCGTGATGATATATAGATAAACATTAAAAACATATCCCTGTGAAGAGTATTTTCATTAACGCAAAATAATAACATACGTAAATGGCAACACAGCTAATTAAATGACCGGAAAAGGAAACAGGATGCCATATTTCCCCCTACAATCTCCACGCTTCTATTAATCTTCATTAAATACAGATTTCCCTGACTTTTCCTAGTTAATTATTTATTGATGTTAATACGAATTTGTATATATATGTAACTAATATAGAATCACAGTTATATGGAAAGTAGGTATCTCAAGAAAAGACGTTTCCAAGATAGTAATTTTGATATTCACAAATGAGAATGAAAAAAGAACTGTATAATATTACTCTAATTTAAAACTTATATCTTTAATTTTATATGGCATGGTTCACACGTACAGCTGTATTTATGAATGCGTATAGACCAAAGGTAAACAAATACGTCAGTTGGAACATTTGTAATTTGACAGAGAATCGAAACCCATCTCGTGTTTTTTAATGATTTTAGTTTAAACGTTTTCGAGTGCGAATCAGAATCCTATTAATTTTATATGTGTTAGTAAAAGTTACTTTATTTAACTTAAATTGATGTTTTTGTTTTATCATTTCAATTGATCTAGCAATTTTATTTTTACCTTATATCAGATTTGATAGTAGAAATAATTAAAAAAAAACATATAGACGAACAGAAATATTACTAAACCCAATAAAATCAACTTGCTTGTACACTAGAACTCTATAAATGCTATTTGGTATTTATGTAAGTACTTGAAGAACATTGCATTATGTACTTTTTCTTTTCTTGCACCAAAGAGCAGCAAATAGGCAGAGAACCCATATCTATATATTAATACGTGAAGCAAAAAAATTGTACCCCTTTTTAACCTATTTGCCGTGAACCAGTGAACTTGAAATTTGGCATAATTAAAGTTTATATGGCGGAGAAGTGCAGAAAGCTGTTTATTTTATATAAAATGCATTAGAAGTACATTACATTTATTAAAATATGCACTACTCACACTACTGCTTGAATTTTACACAACATATACACACATGTAAATAAAAAAGTCATTTTGACAGCCGTCAATAATTACGAAGTTCAAAAGAGGTTGTGAAGGAGGTTGCTATGCTCAACTGTATGTATTTTTTTAACTCTTACGTTTCAATTACCATCTTTCATCCTCAACAATGATATTATAAAATATAACTATTATTGTAATGTTTATTATTTTTTATGGTGAACTCACTTCAAATGATGATTTAATAAAAAAATGAGCCAGATAATACTTTGTATAATCAAAATATGAATTTTGTTCATAAAAGTAATCCATGACTTAGACCTCCGCGGTTACAATGTTGCAATTCAACCTCATGTAGCAACAAAAAAGAATTTATTTTCAAAAACTAATGGTAGTACTAAAACATCTTTGTGTTGGATTCACCATTTGATTGTATTGTGTATCCATTACTTTTCCAAACGATGATACTGGGCATATCACTATTTATCATAATGAATAGACTAAAATTAATTGAAAATTGTGTCATGGGTTGCGATAAATTTTTTTATTTTCGTAAAATTATGTTTTCTTAAAATTTGAGAGCTTTACCACGTGATTTTTGTTTCAAATTTATAATTAATTTCAATTTTCATTTACACATAGATTTTTTTAAATGTTTGTATAATTAAAGATCATGGCAAATAACTGAGTAGCCATGATGAAAATGTTTGATTACAGAAGTATACCCTTTGACAAAAGAACCCTAATAAAGTTCAAACTTTAAAATATGAAATATAACTATGGTCGAATGTCGACCACTGGGCCCACTAGTAATGTTAAATTGTTCCTGTTACCTATGGACAACTGCACCAGGGGCATCATGGTTGTGTTGCCGACCTTAAAGAGCGCGTTTCATACCTTTTTTGAAGAACCACATGTCATAACCATGGGGAACACCATACCAGGTATCCATTACACAATTAAGCTTCTGAGAACTTTAAGGTTGACGCTATTCTAATGGACTTTAGGGTGTATAGAGCCTATTGTAGGTGGTAGAGCCCCGCTAAAGCTATTTTTGGTTTCAGCATGAATGGGTCGGCTCCTCCGGGTTACTACCACCCCTCTCACAGATAAACGACGTGAAATAACAGTGCTTGCATTGTTGTGTTTCACTCGGTCAGTGAGACAGCCGGAGGCCCTCGTCCCTTCCTCTTTCCTGCTTTCCCTTTCCTTCCCCACCTTCTTCTCCCATATACAGGCTGGCAACGCACTTGCACGTCCCTGATGTCGCTAGTGTCTATGGACGGTGGTGATCACTTATCATCACGTGACACACCCGTTCATTTGCCTTCTATGATATAAAAAAAGCAAACAGCCAGCATCGCATCAAAAAGTTTTTCAGAACACTCTGTTGTACATGCATGCGGTGAAACACACATAAAGACTCAACGTCTCTACAAATTCTAACGACTCTAGACCGCATGTTAATTCAGGATCGTCAACAATGCGAACAGCTCGCCTTTTTGCGGCTCTGAAACTCCGTGACTTTCGATAGGTTAAGGTATTTTTGTTCTGATTTTGATTTCATGGTTTCTTCATTTGTTTCGCAGTAATTCTTGTCAGGGTATATAGATTCGTGTCAGTGTTTAAAAGGGGTGTTTTGTTTCGAGTTTATATTCCATGATTTTTCAAATTTTCTTTCTTTCATTCAATGGTTGCCTACTGTCATCTTCTCTAGTAGCGTTCCGTTATTTTGTTCCATGTTAATAGTTCAACTTTGCACATAACCAATAGGTATATAGAAAACCATATTTCTTTAAAGCGTTTGGTCTTCGATGGTGGAAGGTATAATAGGGCGCAAAATCGATATTTCAGTCAGCCTATACGCACAGGCCAGATAGTGAAACACCGTGAGCCAACTCTCAACAACACCTGTCTATATTTCACGGCCATGAGCACTCAATCAAAGGCAATACGACTAATAAATAAAAGAGATACGTTACAACCATTCACCGCGTTGTAAATCTTACGAAACGAAAATCGAACAAGCAAAAGTTCGCAGACGTGAGAAACGGAAAACCTTCACGATAACATGAAAATACGATTTCAAACAAGTCCGTTAGGTAATTTAGCGCTGCAAATCAAATCTCGGACCGCTGTTCTATAATAATACCATTCAAATGTCACGTGGCTGCCTAGAGTTTTGTGGGTTCCGTTATATCTCAATTGAGAATAGGAGAACCTTTATGCAATAAATTCATTATATACTAGTTGGTGCCTGCAACTTTGTGCCCGTTAAAATGGTTTTGTTATTTGAAGTAAACTACGTGTCTTATTTAGATTAATAGAAAAGCTATGTTATATTCTTTGATTGTATCTTTTATTAACTAGTTAATGTTTACAATTTTTTACCCACTTTTATGTTTATTATTGCTGCCTAATTAATAAACGCAAAAATTATAAATAATAATAATAAAACATATAAATACATATAAATAAATAATAAAACATACATAGGGTCACATCACTACGAAGTTTTGTTTAAGGTCGTAATAAATGCATGTGTGGGGAGTAATTATCATCATGCGTTACGAATTATCACGCTGCGTGACAATAAACGCAACACAATAATTGTACCAGCGGTTTTAACACACTTCAAAGGAGTACACCGGACGCTAATTACGACTTATCGAAATGAAGTCGGTATGAAAATATTTAATCTGAGCGTTTGTCGGAACAACTTTTGCCTTGATTCTACGGCTACAAGTAGCGGAGGTTTCGGTACGCAAGTGTGAGAGATCACATATATTGCGACATATCGATTAAAGCGTGAAATCCGAGATATACGTTACAAAATTGTGTAATGTTTATACTTACTAATCGTAATTACATAATATTTAATTTATTAAAAATTTAAATGTGAAATATCATTCAAATGTTAATTAAAAATTAAAGAAAGTGTAAGATAATTAATGTAATACTAGATAATTTTTTTTTTATATACTTATTCGCGTCTCGTAACGCAGCTACGTCCTGACAGACGTACTGATCCAAAAGGTCGCAAGTTTTGATCCGCGTGCGTAATTTTTCTGTGATAAACACAATTACCTGTTGTGTTAAATATTCATTCTTACAACATAGTTCAACGAGACATGCTCAATTTGCAAATAAATAGTCGTGCGTAAAATTATGTCATCATAATTACTTTTTAAATACAATCCATTGTAGTCTTATTTCAAGCCTTGAATTTATTATTAACTAGCGAGCCCGGCGGACGCTATGGCGCCCTGGCAATAGAAAAACATTGACAAGTTATATGCCTCAACCTTCCTCACGAATTAACTTTTTTAAAGCAAGTATTCAATACGTATTTAACTTTTTTCTGATAAAATTAAAAAAAACATATAGCTTTTCTATTAATCTACATAAGACACATAGTTTTCTTCAATTAACAAAACCATCTACTGGTGAAATCCGCATGAAAATCCGTTCAATAGTTTTTGAGTTTATCGCGAACAGACACAAATACAGACAGAAGACTTTATTTTATTATGTATGTATGTATTATGTGTGTATGTATTGTGTGTGTATGTATCAGACCTTATGAACCCAGTACTAATATTCAGAACACCACCACAAACTTCAAATCATGTATGAAATATATCTGTGAGAAATCTATGCAACAATTTATAGTGTAAACAAAACTACGCCCGAATAAGACGAACGTTGGAGCGACCATTTGCAAACACGCGTAGAAAGTCCGTACGTAATGCAATATATGCGTGCGCGCGTCATGAATAGAAATCACCGTGCAGCGGATAACTTTCATCAGTGCCGGAGCACCGCGCCGCTCTTATAGACAGGCCGACGCGATTACGAGCTCTATGTAACCATGTTGACCCTCCCACAGTTTATTAAGTCTGTTCACATATTGTACACAAACGCCACCTTCATAAAAACCTACAAAAGAGAACATCCAATTCTCAAAAACGTAGGGATCAGCTATACTGGAGAGTGAGATTACCGTTATCTAACTCTGATAAGTATCAAAAAATGAAATATAGATATTATATACTTTATTGTTTGCTTATTTATGATTACAGTTATTTATAACGCCCGAAACAAGTAAATACATTTATTTTGTCTTATTTTTTGATCAGAATCGACTTTTTTTTCGAACTGACTATGCTATTGGCCTTGCAAGACCTTTACAGCTTCACCGGACTATTAAGGCGAGCGCTTAAGGCACTCAGCCGATTTTATTCAGGTAACATGCTCAAGGGTGCACGGCACTCCTCGGCTTGATCTGTTCCCGAGGAAAACCCGATCTGATCAAGCTAAACTTTTTTTTTTTTCAAAATGTCTACACTATTCACCCAGCAAGGTCTTAACAGCTTCACCGGACTACGGCAAGCTAAACTATTCTAAGCTACATGTACTTGTAATTAAAATTGCATGAATCAAAAACACAACATGTAAATTGGAATCAGGATCAACAAAAAGACATAATAATATGAATAGGTACAGCGTAAATAAAAGTTATAAAAATGATTTCTATTAGCAATTAACACCGATTACAGCATTCTAATAAATATTCAATACAATACAGACGATACAATTATGAAGAATAAAAAGAAGCAAAAAAAAAATAGTACTAATATTATTTAATAGTTAAATAGATTATGAAAAAAAAAGTGAAGCTATTAAGTTGCAAATTTTACTTTTTAATTGTGAAAGTGGGTTGCCAAATGTGATAATATACCAATGATGTGCTCTTTTTTAATCAGGTAATTACATTTACATTATAATCAGGGAATGATGGAAAAATGTCTTAAATAGGTAATATGTCGTATAATAGGTCTTCATTTAGACATAGGTCTAAATAAATAGACTGCGTGTCTAGGATAGCTAGGTATTTAATTATTTTATTGTGCTTGAATTTCCCATCAACTAGGGATACAAAAAAAATAATAATATACTAATAATAAATAATAGCTACAAACCTATTTTAATATGAATTCATAGCAGAGAAATTACATTTTCATTGCAATTTAATGATGGCACAATAAATGAAAACCTAATACATTCTAATATTATTTATCACACCGTGATTTTTTTTCTCGAACTGACTACCCTATTGACCTATCAAGGTCTTAACAGCTTCACCGGACTACTAAGCGCTTAAGGCACTCAGCCGATGGCAAATTAATTTCTAACAGCTCTGTAAGTACCAAGTATTTACGTGAATAAGGTCTTTTGTAGTTTAATTATTTCAATTTAATCATATGGTAAATTGACAAAGATTTATTTTTTAATGTTATTATATGCTATACTGTACTGCACTGTATACCTTACATTTTTAAATACTGTACACAAGATAATAAATGCAACAAAGTTCAAGTTATAACACTAGGCGTGCTGCCCTATCCACATCTAAACAAAATTTTATTTTCGTCATGTAAATCCGTATGTCAAACTCGGCTGACGTCAATTTGAAATATAAATGTTGACATCTATGACGTCATTATGCATAATCTCTCGTGTTGCAGTGCATCATACGATAACTGCGTCATCAGCAGGGTACTTTGACCGATCTGACGCGACGCAGCCCGTTACAACTTTCTGAGAACCACGATTCAAATAGCCACATGATTGGTATTAATCACGGCTTAATTACAACAGTTCTTTTATTTATTTTAATACAGTACTTAGAAACATCTAGAAATAATAGACATAATACGAATTAGTTCGTTATGCTTTCACAGCTTAACTATTCAATAAATTATGATGAGATTTTACACACACGCTTTCAGGAAAATATAAAAGATCATATGGTACTACTTTTCATTCAGAAAAAGTGTATCTACTATTCCCGAGGAATACATTAAATCTGTAGCGAGTAAAAGAAGAGATAAAAATATTTCTCTTCTTGTTGATCCGCATAATGTCTATATTCTCGCCAACGAACTTTTCCAGTGTGGCAAACAGCATTAATAATCTCTTGTAAATTGGTGGCTTATGGTGATTAAACATAGAGCTCAATTTATGGGATAATGCTCAGATGTTGAGGCGATATTGATAGCTTTAACTTTATCTAATATTACGTTCATCAGTAAAGAGATTTTGAAGCTTTGACTTAGTAGAATAGTCTTCGGACAACTCGTCGATGGACGTAGGTTTGAAACCTAGCAACAGAGTCGGAGCGTTCGATGGTGGAAGACATCGTGATTGTAACCATAGCATGGTGGTAGGGCTTTTTCTAAGTCCGCCTGGCAAGCTATCACTCTCTAGTTGAAAATCTGTCGCCATCTATTGGATGTGTTCCTGCAAAATGTGTGTAAAAGAATTCACACATGGACAAAAGAAATATATGTATATATAAAGAATAAAGATAATATTATTTATAATCAATTAACCACATCCACACTTATCAGTAAAAACACCGTATAATTTAAAAATTAGAAATCCGTCAGTCAAAATAATGGGAACAGAAGATCCGTTAAATAACCGTACAAACTTTCTATAATTATGTCTATTCTATAATCTGTCTCTGATATACCGATTTAAAACATAAAAACGTGCATTACACGTTCCTTATCACACGTAAATTCGTGACGTAATCCCCTTACCTACTCTTATGCTTTATCTAAAAATTTCTCGCATACTACATAACAGTTTCACGTTAAAATGTGCATAGTTTTTCATGGTACACACGTGTATTTTAGTGGCCATTGCACGAGGACATGTGTATGCATTTATCGCCTATAGGATTGTCAACTATAATGTTTTTACTAGTATTATTATACTTGGCTGTAATGATTTGATAAGGTACCAAGATCTGTCTGATAAATTACAAGATATTTAGTAGGGATTTTTTCGCAATACGAGGTTTTCTATAAACAAAATATCATAAAGCTACTTTTATTTCAAGACTGTGTGTGTCTTGGGTTTTTATATGTCAATGGTTGTACCTAACTAAGCAAGAAACTGTAAAATGCTGAACTGTGCGTCATTCTAGCAATACCATGACATAATTTTAATGTTGTAACTTTTAATTACTTCTATTTATTAACCGACTTCAAAAAAAGGAGGAGGTGCTCAATTCGACTGTACTTTTTTATGTTTGTTACCTTTATAACTTTGGACTGAGTGAACCGATTTTCATCATCTTGGTGGAAGGGTTATTTTTGTTAATTTTTTTCCCTTATCGAACTGAAAAACTCTCAAAATTTTTCGATAAAAATATATGGAGGAGTTGTTGAGGCGGATATGCTTGGTACACATATACGTTTCAACAACTCAAACATATATGAATAGTTAGCTAGGTTAGCTAAGTTAAGTCGCGATTTTTGCATGCAACGGGCAACAGCCAAGCCGAGGTGTGCCGTGCATCCTTGAGCTGGTTGCCATTATAAAATCGGCTGAGAGCCTTAAGCGTCGTAGTCCGGTGAAGCTGTTAAGACCTTGCTGGGTCAATAGCGTAGACATTTCGAAAAAAAAAAGGCTTAAGCGCTCGCCTTAGTAGTCCGGTGAAGCTGTTAAGACCTTGCTAGGTCAATAGCATAGTCAGTTCGAGAAAAAACAAAAAAAAACGATTTTCATGATTCTTTTTTATTTCAAAGTTGGTACTTCCTATGTGGTTCCAATTCTTGCACCGATTTCCAATACATATGTAGGTAGCGCACATATTCATATGTTTTATTTAATTTGGTTAATTTAATAAACTATTTAATTTCCGCTTTTTAGTGTTTATGGATTTTTGATTGATATTGAAATCGGTTAATTACTTTTTTCAATAATTTATTATTTTATGTTAATGTCTTTGTAACTTTTTTTTCACTATTATATTATATATTTGCTTCAATAAATATATTGTCTTTCTTTTACAACACGATGTATTATTATTATACCTTCACTATTGAGCTCACAGAAGGGTTCGTGCCATAACAAACGTTACCGAGTCCAATACATTGTAACTCATTTGATTTGCGTTTCCATTAAATACTCTCTATTATAACACAGACATTTCGTAAGCTTTAACAGTCTCAACAGGAATTAAAATGATTCATGAACTAAACAAACAGAAACTGGGACCCTTTGCTAACGACCATCGTTCCAATTAATTTAAAAAAATAACGAAATTGATGAACGCTATTATGCGGCTGTAATTAAATTTAAATGCCGTAATAAATGCGATGTGTTATTTTCCTATAGTGTTTTACTTTGATTTTTGTCCTATGAATTGTTTTAATAAAGAACTAATCTATACAAATAATAAACAATCGCTGAATGTATTATGTAAAAGCATGACGCTTCAGAATGGCTTACTTAATTGTCAGGACAAGGTTTTTCTGAAAGCGTTGTTGTGTTAAGATATTTAAAAGAGTAACTGAGTCACACAGAAGACATTAAAATGTAATGAGAATGTAAATCTGACGTGTCTGTAGATTTAAATTCTAATAAAAAAAATGTTGCAGGTGTCAATAACTTCAAACATTTTTAGAAATGTCTCGGTCTGTTTCTTTGAACACACATCACTGCTAGAATACACTGTTCACGATAAAACCTCATCCTCGAGTAAAGTGTAGGTCTCGGTTTCATTAAAATCGGTTCACTCTATCAAAAGTTATTATAATTTTAATGACGACGCGACTTAAGAACGAGAGAAAAGTAGATTATAGTCTGGTGAAGCTGGTAAGACCTTGTTAGGTCAACATCATAGTTAGATCCAGAAAAAAAGGAGAAAAGTAGATAAGTTAACGAACTTAATAAATTCATATGATTTTATTTGTCATTGTCTCTTTACATCAGATTCCACGAAGACAGACTCGAGGGCACGGCTAGTAGATTATATATATGTTTACATATTACGTAAAGTAATTAAATTACATAAAAAAATCACGAATGAATTCCTCTCAAATCGTTCAATAAAAATCATAATTATGTAAAATTATGTGGAGCCAATAACTACTCCATTTTAGACAATAAACACAAACGTACAGTAATTAACAGAGCACGACCTTCGCATCATAATGTTTTCATAACCACAAAGCGAGTTGTATTCAACCTGGTGATGTGCCGAGTTAGACGCGACTCACTGCTAGTCTAATTAGAGATACTCGACGTTTCTACGATTTACGGTATAGTTGAAACAAAAATAAAAGTCACATAGGTAATATTCTTGAAATAGAAATAAACTGATAAATATATAAATATGCCACTGACTGATGTGAACCAATGATTTAAGAATCTTGAATTTATTTTTCATAAGTTTATTTTTGGCAAAGAATCTCTTAGATTATTAATGCTATTATAGAGTAGATAATAGATATTACAGATATCTTGTGATAATTGTCATCTTCAGACAAGATGGTGGCCATTGGATATTGTTGTTTGTACAACCTTAATTATCTCATACGTTTTTTCTTATTTTTTAATTTATGCATTTGCAAAGTTATGTGTAGATGCAGATATATAAATAAAAGACTAAGTAAATATTTATATTTTACATATGTACTAATAAAACTCGAGCATCGAATAAGCTAATGGGAACATCACTAGTTAAAACGCTCCGAGCTGAGGCAGTGGGGACAAATTCACGTTTGACGGCGGCGGCGGCGGCGGCCTTCCAAACGTCACCCTTTACATGGGAAGATATCTGTAACGTTGTAATTAAGAAGCGAGCCGCGCTTTGTCCTGTCGTACCCTCGGGATTGGGTCTACCTCCTCACCCCGCTTACATAATTTCTGCTAACTGCATAATCGATACCGACTGAGCATATTATGAAACCACGTCTAGACGTTAATTTAACGGTTGCACAATAATACTATTTATATAACTATGAATACTATTAAGGTTTAAATTTCTTTGAATAATGTAAATCTATAATGTACTTAAACTTATGAAATTTACTATCCGTTTGTCATTAACATTATCTTCAGTGATATCAAGTGAGATTGAAACCAAGAATCTGCCGGTATGTTAGGAAAATCTTGTACGTTTTAATCATACAGGCCAATCTACAAATACTACGCCTAAAGATACTAAGTAGCTGCTTATTCAGTATAATTTTGCTGATCTCCAAACGTGACGAATTAAAGCGTATCACTGTGACGGATTTTAGCAAGAACAAATTATAATAAAGAAGGAATTAGTGTCTATCAAGCCTTTTTAATTTCAAAGACCTCATTGAAATATTCTAAATCTTGTGTTTAAATATACTGAATTGTAGTGTTATTCAAAAAAATTCTAATACGTTTACAAAATTAAAATGTAATGTGGCGATTTTTATGTTCCTAAGATAAATTTACTTGTATTAATCATCACCATAAAGAACCTATAAAAGTCCCACTGAATCGCCATAGGCCTCTTCGCGAAGAAAGGTATGGGCGTAATCACCACACCAGCCTATGACGTATTGGCGATATCAAACTCTGGGAAATGTACTATTCTATGTTTTCTACACACATTAGTACTACAAGAACATTTCTCAAGTTCAGGTTTCCGCACGACGTTTTACTACACCGTCCGCCGATAGTGTTACCAATTTAAAACATTAAATGTACGCGAATTAAAAAAAAATCTTTTGTACATATCGGGGTTCGAACCTCCTGACATTGGAATGGTACTCCATTGGTTAAACTACTTGAGTACCAAAAGTTGTATTAATGTATCGAGCTATAATAAATTTTGCGAAACAAATTTAACATTATCGTTTTAATACAGTCAGTACCGCCGACAGAATACGGTGAACAATAAATTTGACTGCAGGGAGTCCGGTGGCGCGGCGTTGCGCTCCGACCACGAGCCAAACGGACCGTTTCCGTTAATGGGGCCAACGGAATTGAGAAAAGTGAGGCGTCTGACCCACGCGGACACATGCACAATAATACAGGAAACCGAGCGTTCCGGGAACAACAGACGAGAAATCAATCCGAGATCTAACTACACTACTCCTTTTGATTCTATCTCTTTGCTTATATTAATTCCACGTTAATGGACACAGGTGTCTATTGGGGCAATGGTCAAAGAATATTAAAATAAGTGTTCAGTATATACTTCCAAATGGGTTTATGATCGTCCAATAGATTTACACAAATAGGCTACAATAAATATTTCTTGTTTGGAGTAGAATTGACAAGTAGCTTCAACTCGTAAGATTTTCATTTTATGTAAAAAAAAGGAAATATATCTTTAACAGACATAAAAGGTTAGATATCCTTAATTGTCAATTTATAAAATCAATTTTAAGTTAAAAATTGTTAATTTCTCAGCGTTAAAGATTGATGTAAATAACCAAAATAATAAAAGTGACAGTCCATGGGCAACTAATATAAAAAATGAACATGCCAAGGATACGAGAACAAAGACTTAGGTTTCAGATAGTTTTTTAAGGACAAGGAAAAAATTACCCAATGACAGTGGGTAATTAATGACCTCGTGGGATGGGATTTAATTATTATTGTTATCTATTCAATTATAAACATATAAATCGGCAGAAATGTAAAAGTAGGTACAGACATAGGTAGGCAGGTATATGTACGTTATCGAAGAATTTGAGAAGTAGACGCTCTTTACTATACAATTTAAAAAAAGTGAGCTATTGGTTTTTAAATCGGGAAACAAAACCTATTCTGAGTCACCACCAGTAGTTCTTTGTTGAACTTCTTTAAAAAGGGTTACTGAATTTAAATACTTAGGTCATTGAGTAACAGAAGATCTTAAAGATGACATGGATATAGAGTGGAAGCGGAGAGCGTTGGCTGTAAGGTGTAATATTCTGGTTCCCATGTACAAATGTTGCAGTGAATAACTTTATTTAAAGCTTACTGTCAGTCTCTTTATACGTGCAACCTGTGGGTCAGATATACACAAAAATCCTACAATGCTCTCCGTTTACAATGTAATAGTGGATTTCGTATGCTGTTGGGGCTGCCCCGTTACTGTAGTGCATCAGGAATGTTCACGGCGGCCCACGTCGGCAGCTTCCAAGCTATCGTTAGAAAAAAGACGGTTTCCCTGATGCACCGCGTATGGGACAGCACCAACAACATACTCTGTTCCATTACAAATAAACCAAACAATCAGCAGCTGAAACATTGTCTAGCAACACACATAAGGAAGAATTTTTCATAAATATATGTATTTTGTAATCATAATTAATGTATTAATAGTTTATTAATATGAATGTAATAGGTTTTTAAGAAACATCTTTACTAACACAAATTTTGAGGACTCATAAAGTCTGAAATAAAAGTTTATTATTATTTACGAATTATTTAGTCATATAACAATAGCATGTTTATGAAACATTAAAAGCCGCCTGCTAATTTAAGACAAACTGTCTTAATATCTCTTTAAATAATTCATTCAAAAATTATAACTTGTGCTATTCTAGTGCATGCTAATTTATGTTGTAAATGCGAAAGTGTATTTGTTTGTTTTTTAAGCTTCACTCTTTAACTAGTCAACCAATTAATATCACTCTGCATACACGTTGTCAAGGGGTACAGAGGAGAACATAGGATAATTATCGTGCAAAAAAAGACTGTTTTTTATATCACTGGAGGCAAACGAATAGGCGGATCACCTGATGTTTAGTGATCACCGCCGTCCATAGACACTAGCAACACCAGTGCGTCGCAAATGCGTTGCCAGCCTGTGTTTGGGGGAAAGGGAGGGGGATAGAGAGGGGAAATGGGCCTCCGGAGCTTCCACTGACCGAAGAAAACGCAACAATGCGAGCAAGCACTGTTACTTTTTCTGTGAGAGGGTGGTACTACCCCGGGCATGTCGACCCATTGTCTCCAGTAGCTCTACACCCTTACTGTTTTAAGGAATAAACCAAATTTGTAAAATCTCATTAAAATCCGCTCGGTAGTTTCTACACGAAAGAGTAAAAAAACAGCCAACTATCCTGACAAACTCTCGTTTATAATATGAATAATACAAACGTAGGAAATACATAAAGGAGAGCTTAATTCATAAGCCTAGTAACAACAAACATAGCATTTCATAACTGCAGAGATAATTAGTGAAAACCGAAAGCGGATTATCCTTCTGTCCCGTCCCATTCGTCGTGAGCGATTCCGTTAGTACGAGGTGCCCTCTTGTTGTTTATAAGAACTATAAATAACTATTCTCAACTCAGAGACAATCAGCAATGCAGAGATCCGGAAAATGTGCCATGAAGATCCCATAGACCAGGGCAAAATAGTATAGAGGTCAAACTGGTCAACGTAGACAGACCTGGCGAATATTTGTGCTCGCAGAATCTACTAACATTGGGGGTGCTTGGTGTGCAGTGAAGCGTGAAGCCATCGACAGAACGAGATGGAAAAGCTTCGTGTCTGCCCTGACAATTTGGGGACATGAGATCTCAAGAGAGAGAGATACATAATTAATTGGCCGTTCTCCCGGGAGGGTGGCCGCTATTTACCCACATCAGACTCGTGACATTTTAATGTCGTTTTAAACGCGGATACGACGTGGTCATTTGCAACAATGAAAATTGGTCTTATTTCAAAATAAAAAAAGAACACGTGTTTAACATCAGTTTTACTAAACAGTGTCTAAAATCTTAAATGTTATTGAACACATGTTTCAAATACTCGGTCTCTGGATAAACATCTGGTTTAAGGTTTTTATGCAAACAACTCTGAATAGCACACATTCATTTTAATCTAATAATAAATTAATAATACCCACGGAAACCATTATTTACTACGAAGCATTTTTGTCGTAAAATACAAATAAAATAAATCATAACAACAACAAAAAATAAATGTCGACTTATCAAGCGTTAGAAAACGATTAATTTTAAGTAGTGTCTAGCTCTAAACAAGAATAAAACAAACTGTTCGAGATAATTGTACAGTTAGCTCGCGCTTTTATAAGTTCGCCGTCTTTTAATGACATGCAGCTGTCGATCAAACATACTTCAATCTTTAGGTTTTGCAGACCCGGGTTCTGCGTAAAATCACCGGTGCTCCTTGGTTCGTCCGGAAGGCGGATCTCCACAGGGACCTGGAGATGCCGTCTATCGGCGTATATAAAATCACTTACGAATAGCTATTTCGAGCGAGCCGCGATTCATCCCAGTCCGTTAGTGGTATCCGCCGAGGATTACGAACCCGTACCCAACGCTGGTCGTTATAAAAGACGTCAGCGATACATTTTCATCGATCCTCCCGACGATATCACGTCAGCGAACGATCAGTACCAACCTGTCCCTCGTAACAGAGCGTGCTCACGCCCACGTCCGTGTAACCACAGATCGCGCCGCCGCGGTCTGGGGGTTAATTTCGCTCCCGCACACCCGATTAGGCCTCCCACGGCAGCGGCTCAAGCCTAGGTTCGATCCCTCGGTAGGAAGCCCTTAAGTGCGTTGCTTGCGCGATACGGTGACACACCCATACATCCTTGCTACAACACTACACGATCACCCCCACACACGTGCACGCCTACACGCTACAGATTTTGGTGGAAGGGTTTACTTTTTTTCCCTTATCGAACTGAAAAACTCTCAATGTTTCGATAAAAATATATGGAGGAATTGTTGAGGCGGATATGCTTGGTACACATATACGTTTCAACAACTCAAACATATATGAATAGTTAGCTAGGTTTGCTAAGTTAGCTCGCGATTTTGCATATAACGGGCAACAGCCAAGCCAAGGTGTGCCGTGCACCCTTGAGCTGGTTGCCAATATAAAATCGGCTGAGTGCCTTAAACGCTCGCCTTAGTAGTCCGGTGAAGCTGTAAAGGCCAAAAAATTAAGGCCAATAGCGTAGTCAGTTCGAGAAAAAAAAAAGTCGATTCATTCATTGTGGTCGTGTCGGTCGAAAAAGTAAGTATTGGTCGACAAAATTCCCGTAAACACAAACTTTTTTAAACAAGTGTTCAATGCATCCTTACCTTTTTTGTAATAGCGAGAATGTTTAAAACTGGACGTGATCTAACTGATGTCCAAAGCGTACAATAGACCTCGTCAATCGCCGTACTGTGAAGTGATTTGGTTTAATTTTCTTTGTTAGTAGGTATTCTCGTGTAGAACCGCGCCATGTTCCAGACTCAGTAAAACCAGTAAACAGTTTCTAAGGTAATAGTGTTAGGTTTTACAGCAAAGTCGCAAAGCATATTACCGATTGGCAGGACTGTAAGCATAACCATCATGTCAATCGGGTATTGGTGTCAAAAGGCAATTATGGAATTGATCAATATATAAACGATGTTAACAACTGTTTTTGTTCATCCACTAAATACGAATGCGACTATCTATGCTTGTAAAAATATATATCACGAAAAGACAAACTCGATCAAGTTTCTTGCCGGTTCTTCTCGATGACTTGGTCGTTTGTCCGAACCGATGGTAGCTTTGACATTCATAAGCGCCTTCTTAGGGCCTAAACTAAATAAAATATTTCTTATATGATTTTGCACGTCTATGTTCAAAGGGGTCAAAAAGTATGACAAAGATTATGTTTTCTTTATGAATTTTCAACAAAATTATAGTAATATACGCGATCCATAATTTCACTTGACGCAATAATTCAATGCCTCGTGTATTTTAATTCAGTTAGATTGTTTGTGTTATGTAATTTCGCAGAACACGGAAAATTATCGAATCTATACATTATTATTCGCTGTTATTTGAGATTCGTTAACACGTCCTTTATAAAATATATACAAGAATAATTGACTAGGTTACTTTGAAACAGCTAATTACACAACATACCTCAGCTGTGAAGTCATAATAAATTGGTTTACTGCTTCGCTTATATTCCTTGTATGCAATGACGTATAATTAAAAACAATATTAAAGAAAAACAATATTACTTATTACATAGAATATCATGTAATTAATTAATTCAGACTTTGCATATGTTTTATTTGATTTATTTATTCGATTGAAAGGCGTTACTTGGCGGAAATCCATAATTAAATATTACAGTGGATATCGATTGTGGTCATTACATGTTAATCGAAAACATATTTTAATTAATATCTTATAATTGAAAACATCTTAGATCATAGGCTGCACAATCTCCTCCCTATATTACGAGTTCCTAGTGTGACGCAAGTAGCGCAAGCACTTGGTCACGCTTTACTGGTATGTCATGACGCAAAATTATAAATTTATCTTCTACAAAAAATACCGCTCGACGCGCCTAAAGAAGTCACCACTTCAATAAAAGATATATAGTGCAACGCAGAATAGCGAACACGATAAAACAATGCAGATTGGATAATAATCTCCGCTACCGATATTCGTGTGACGTCACGTCGCCTCGTATCCACTACATTCGCCAGACGACATCCAACATTCAAATTTCGAATCAGCTCTATTAAATTATATCTGTGCCACAACCGGGAACATCGTACGCGGGAGTTTAATGCCTCGCGGGGGCTTATTATGCAAATCGACATAGTCTCGACGGTCATCTAGAGTCACGTACGTCGAGACACGTTTCACAAGGCACCGATCGACTGCTCTGTGCTTTTAACTCTTTATAGTACACTGAAAAGGGTGCTAGAAAAACATTTATTGGAACTATTAGGGTCTCATACAAAGTAAGAGAACTCAAAAACAGTCAACGAACATGCTGTTATTGTTGTTATTCGATATTGTCTTCTTTTGAAGTTATACTTCTTTTGGCGCAGTAGGGAAAAATGATGAGAGTAAATTTTACGATGCACGCGCACGCCGTCACGAAAAACCAACACCCTGAAGTTAGCTATAGTCAGGATTTTGTTTCTTTGTATTTGTTGTTTGTATTTCTTTGTATTAAAATATTAAATGTATTAAATACCTTTTTTCTATTGTTAGTGTCGTTTTTTCTACAAACGTAGAATAAAGCGAAAGATAAAATTTTTGAAAAGATTTATATCTTGTTAAGCCAAAGAAGTATAACTTCTAACACATGTACATATGTACACACACACTTTTTTTGTCTTTTTAACCGACTACAAAAATCGAGGAGGTTATCAATTCGACTATTTTTTTTAATGTTTGTTACCTCATAACTTTGGACTGGGTGAATCGATTTTGATGATTCTTTTTTTATTTGAAAGCTGATGCTTCCCGTGTGGCCCCATTTTAATTTAGTCCAGTTCGGACAACGGCATCCAGTGCAAAACCGTATAAGTGTAAAATTTGCATTAAGTATGTACACGACAAATAGACGAGTAACTCAATATCATGCCAACCGATTTCAATGATTATTTTTAGATTTTATTGTAAAGGATGTTCTTCAAGGGTAGTTTGATGAGAGTTTGGTTAGGTTCTGATTATGGGATCAGTGACAAAGTAACACAACTTTCAAGAAACAAGTCTACCCCTTTCTTAAGGGCCGGCAATGCATCTGTGAATCCTCTTGTGTCGCAGGTGTCGATGGGCGACAAGTGGAAGTCGGTTAATTCTTCTTTTTGAAAATTTACTTTATTGTATTATATTGTTATATTAGCGTGTTCATTATTTACCAAGTTGGCTTTTTTACATGTATATTAACATGTACACCGATAAGATGATAGAGGCCTGCCATTGTGTGTACACATTACTCAAAAACTATTGGACGAATTTCGGATTCAATTCGAATACACTTTGTTATTTTTTTTAAAAAGATTATTACGATAGCTTAATTTAATGTGAAATTATTAGTTTTAACAGACTACGATTTTATAACACTGCGCGTCGAACACTCTTGTTGCGGAGAAATAAGGTAAGCGGTATGCTTGCTTATGTTTTTCCCTCTGTATATTCAATATATTGTTTACATATATTAATAATAGATACAAACGAAATCGCGGGCATCAACTAGTCCTCAATAAATGTTGATTCTTTTGATCAACCTGTATGTTATACTATCACTTTCGTGTGTTACCTTAACACGACAAGGTCACACGAAGTGTTGTAGGCCATGATGCGGGTCTGCTGCATGTCGATTGGCCTACTTATATTTAGAATATATATTTACAATTATAAATTTATTCAAAGCTTACGACATCCTATACATTTTAACTCTAATACTCTATCTTTCCACGATCATGTCATATTTTTACTGCTGTTTCGGCAGAAATAATGAACCACCATTTCTGATCGTTCGTAACACCTTTAAGCTTAGTTGATAACGTGTTCGGATAGCGTCGACGGGCGTAGGATCGAATAGTTCCAACTGAGTCGGAGCTCATGGGAAAGGAAAATATCGTCATAAAAGTATAGCATGGTGGTTGAGTTTTTAATAATTCATTCTGGCTAAATACAACTGTTAAGTTGAATATCTGTCGGCGAGCAACTGCATAATACATGACTTACCGTACTGATTCTTATACCATAAGTAGCAAACGAGCAAATGGTACACATGATGTTAAGTAATTACCGCCGTTCATAGATATCAGCAATTTCACATCAATGATGTTGTTGTTGACTCGCAAATATACATGAATTACCCTGCATTCAGTATATTTTGATTTCGATTCATTAATAGGTCATCGCTTTCCTGATACAAGAAAGTAACGTGACGTAACCGTTTATATGGAATGATCGAGAACAATCCGTGAGCGGGGTCCGCCGAGCCGAAACGCCTTCATTACGCGACGATAACAAAATGGAACGTTGATTAAGATAAAATTATTTGACTATGAAAAGGCGGACGGAAGTTCGCCGATGTCGATTTATTACCGGCGAATGTAGTAGTACTGAGATGGAAGTACCGAAATGAAGGGGGAACTTTCAACGTCGGAAATAGCGATTCTACGATGTTTCAACAATCGAACGAGTCTCTTTTTCCTCGAGATATCTCCCATTCTAATCAATTTGGGTAATTCTGTGACGATTCTTAAATAATAGTGACATCTGAAAATAATTCCTTCCTCTACACTACATTGAAAACTTTACCTTGTGTGTTATATATATATAAGGGTACATTTAATTTTTTTAAACTCGATTTGAAATTCAAAAATTACATCTTCGATTTCTTTTTCTTTGAAAGCCATATAGAAACAAAAAGTCGTAAAGAAAAAGTTCTGTCTAAAAAAAAAAAAAACAAACATTTATCAGGGCTGTTTTGAGGGCTTAAAATTGAGGAAATGATTTATTTTTTTATTTACTAGCCCCTGCCCGCGACTTCCTTCGCGTGGAATAGATACACTAACACGCAGCAGTTCTGAAAAGGATAAAACATCCCGATTTTGAAACATTCTTCATCTGTGCTCCGCTCCTATTGGTCTTAGCGTGATGAATATAGCCTATAACCATTTTCGACGAATGAGCTATATAACACTGAAAGAACTATTGAAATCGGACCAGTAGTTCCTGAGATTACCCCCTACAACGTCACAAACTTTAACTCTTTATAATATTAGTATAGATAATTACTGCAACAATTAGTGGCATCAAATACATCAATATTCTATAGTTTTTTTGTGAATATCTGTATAGTAGACTCGTATTCATCGGCTTACGGTAGTCGATTATCATAAGACAGAATCGAGAAACATCGCTAATCAAAAACGAGCGGAAGAGAGAAGAGAATTCAACAACTCTTTCTCTGTGGAGTAGAACCCGCGCCCGTCGGTCGCGTCGAGCGTTAATTAACCGAAAATGGAAAAGTCAAAACCGAGTCGGGCTTTATGCAAATTCGAGCGAAACGATTTTCGCGTAGACAACGACAGAATTTTTACCAGAAACACTGTTTGAACCGGCTGATTTGAGAGAGGGCTGCGACAAGTCTTTAACTTTCTAGAAACGTCCGAAATACAAATTAATATCGCAATTACTGCTACGACATTTTATCTTTACATAAAAGTTAATGGTATAACTGACTTTTAGGGCAATAAAACTCAATAATAAATTTGATTTTCTAGTAATGTGGAGTATTAAAATCTTGTCTTTAGAATAAAGACTGGTCGTCCTGTGTTCGAACCTCGATGATAGTAAAAAATCCTTTTTTTTTATAATAAATTTGAAGCTCGTCAATAGATACAAAATAAAAAAAAAGAATGAACCTAATCGGCTGAAAAACAGAGGAAGGAGATTCTAAACTTCTGAACTGTTTCCTCAGTGCTCATTAATATATATAGACACCACTCTAGCCGCGATATAAGTTGGTTTTAATACAAAATAGTATCGGCTAACAAAACTAAGAAGAAATCTGTGTATACTAGAGAATTACATAGATTCATTACAATGCACCACATTTCAATTATTCCAACTAGCGTCGCTTTGACAGACTCTAAATCACCATCTGTCAATGGTAATTACTGTTCTTGGACTCAATTTAACATGAAAGAAAGTATTTGTAGGACCGAGAATTAGCATAAAAAAAGTTGCACAAGCATAAAACTCTCATTAAAAATCAATTAGAACTCTATTTAATACTTTAACTCTTATCATCCTCTTCCCAGCGTGCAAAAAATATATATTTCAAAATTTTTAGAACCTTAATAAAATCAGGTAATTAATGTGTTTTTAAAAGAGGGTATATTGTATTTTTTGTTATTATACATTATATAACAGTATAGAATATAATGTAGCATAATCGCCAGCTAAAACTAGTTCATAGTGAATAGATATAGTCACGGAACACATTTCCTCAAAAATGACTTTGACATATAATTAACACGGAAATGAAAAAGGGTACGTTATGCTATGCCATAGATGCCCAAAGTTCACGCGTAACCGCGGACGGTGAAACCTTTTTGGGGACAGCAGGGGACTTAAATGTAATTAGAGATCGTTAACGCAGTGAAAAGGTAACTACGAGAACTAGAAATCAATTTCAAACCGAATACCAATGCTATATTTTTCCGCTCGAGCTTGGTAAATATTTCTTATTTTACATCTTCTTTGTCCAAATCATTTGTCCTTCTTTAAATTTTAAATGACATCGTTTCTTGTGCCTATGAGTTGGGATACAATAGCAAAGATGTTTCAATATATAATAATTATACCACGTAAAGAGTCCTATGTTAGTCTGCGGACGGTAAAATGTTGTTCGATTTCAGTCACACTAGGATTTCAACCGGAATTCCATAGATTTACATTGTATAAGAAATAATAAACAGCATTAAAAAAGGAGATCATAGAGTCGACCGTCGATAGCCTGTTTACAGATTGTTACGGAATGAACGTCAATCAATACGAAGTTGCACTCACAAAATTCACACTCGCGAAAACATTCGCTTCTCGGGATATCTATATATTAATGCGTGAAGGAAATTTTTTGTATCCCTTTTTAACCTACTTCCCGTTAACGGGTGAACTTGAAATTTGGCATAGTTAAAGTTTATATGGCGGAGAAGTGCAAAAAACTGTTTATTTTATATAAGATGCATTAGAAGTACATTAAATTAATTAAAATATGCACTACTCACACTACTACTCGAATTTTACACAACATATACACACATGTAAATATAAAATACATTATGACAGCCGTCAATAATTATGAAGTTCAAAAGAGGTTTATTTATTTATTTATTTATCATTAACTTTAACACTTACATTGTTACTAAGATTTACATTGTTACATTTACATTTATTTATTGGAACTTAGAACTTTAAATAATTTGCAGAATATGATAAATGACCGATATCAGCTGCATTAGTTATCCTGTGTCGCAGCCAATATCGGCCAGTTCCAGAGTAACATATTTCGTTCCTCAAATAAATAATGCGTGTACACACAATGTATGTGAAGTGTCATATACAGAAGAAAATAAATAAAATAGAACAAAAAATGCGAGTATTGTGCGTGTGTGTGTGTGTGTGTGTGTGTGTGTGTTGTGTGTGCGTGTGTGTTGTGTGTGTGGTGTATGTGTTTAATATTAGACAGCATAATACAAAGAGCAACATTTCCTACAGTCTAAGAAAGTCCGTGAGGAATACTAATAAGAGAAAATGTCTCCTAACCTGTGGTAATTTTTTCTGTTTCTTCATAGTTAAGTTTAAGGAGCCAATTTCTTGCACATTTTTTGCATTCTCTGTAAGTGAGAGGAAAAATGTTAAGTTCTTTGTTAAACTTATTATACAGAACTGCACTCTGATAATAATATTGATTTCTGATTACAGCTAGAGTGGAGAAGACTTCAGCGCATACTCTGTCAGTTCTGCGTTTGTGTTTATATGCTGTTGGATCAAAAGTAAGGCTTGAGTGTTGACGCAAGATAGAATGTAAAAGAAAGAACTGTGAGAATATTCCATAAACCATATAATTCACTAGTTGGGAATCGTACAGATTTGCATGCCATGACTTTTAATACAGCTCTCTGAGCTCTCTCTAGTCGAAAAAGTAAGCACTTTCCCGCTCCACCCCAAGCCGATATACAATAAGTTAGAATTGAGTGGGTTAGACCGTAGTATACCGTTTTCAAAGTATCGCAGTCCGCAGAGGCTCTCAATAGCTTGAAAACAAATATAAATTTTCTAACCCTAGATATAAGCGTTTCTACATGTTTATCCCAAGACAAAGTGCTATCTATCCAGACACCAAGATATTTGATGGTATGTATACGTTCAATGATAGGACAGTTACATGATAAGGTAGCAAATGAGGAGCATTCATGAGCAGTCAGAATGTATGGGGCGATAGGCTGAGATGTAATTCTAGGCGCAAATGTAATAAACTTAGTTTTGTTTACGTTTAGTGTTAATATATTATCCGACAGCCACTTCATAACTACAAGTAAAGCAAATTCAGCGTGTGAACGAGTTTCAGACCAATTGGTGCCCCTAACAATTATTGCTGTATCGTCAGCATAAGTTATGATATTTGCGTTAGTAATAGAGAGCTCACAAAGATTATTTATGTAGATTAAAAATAAGGTAGGACCTAAAACACTGCCTTGAGGTACCCCATATGTTAGAGTTTCATCATTACTCAGATAGTTAGTCAGATAGGTTATGAAAGAGGTTGCTATGCTCGACTGTATGTATTTTTTAACTCTTACGTTCCATTTACCATTTTCCATCCTATATTCAACAATGATATTATAAAATATAACTATTATTGTAATGTTTATTACTTTTTATGGTGAACTCACTTCAAATGATGAATTAATAAAAAAATGAGCCAAATAATACTTTGTATAATCAAAATAGGAATTTTGTTCATAAAAGTAATCCATGACTTAGACCTTCGCGGTTACAATGTTGCAATTCAACCTCATGTATCAACAAAAAAGAATTTATTTTCAAAAGCTAATGGTAGTATTAAAAACGTCTTTGTCTTGGATTCACTATTTGATTGTATTGTGTATCCATTACTTTTCCAAACGATGATACTGGGCATATCACTATTTCTCATAATGAACAGACTACATTTCATTCAATATCACCCAGAAATACCACTCACCCATGGTGCCGTGTAAAATTAATTGAAAATTGTGTCATGAGTTGCGATAAATTTCTTTATTTTCGGAAAAGTTATATTTGCTTAAAATTTGAGAGCTGTATACCACGTGGTTTTTGTTTCAAATTTATAATTAATTTCAATGTTCATTTACACATTTTTTTTAATGATTATATAATAAAGATCATGGCAAACGGCAAATAACTGGGTAGCCATGATGAACACTTTGATTATAGAAGTAAACTTTGACAAAAGAACTGTAATAAAGTTTTACAAAATCAATTAACTATGGTCGAATGTCGACCACTGGGCGCCCACTAGTTGTTATAATCATTACATTTTTACAAAACTCAAAATCTTTCTATTGACGTCCACGACAATAAGAAGCTTGCTACTGCAACCATTGCGAATAGTTCCAAAAAGGCGCATTAATAAATTGTTCTAAACACACGGGTCCCTAAATTCCCTAATAGTTTGGGAACATGTGCGCCACACGAAGCCGTTACTATCCTGGGTAACGTGAGAAAGAACATTTAACGCTTTAATTATTTGAAGCGTATCGCGTGATATCATTAGAACATAATTGCTACCACAAATTTCTTTTGTCGCTTAACCGGTGAATTTGCGGGCATTACCAAGCGTGCCCTGCTGTAGATAATACTGTGTCTATTTGAGATAAATGTTACACGATATTTCGATAAAGACGTTCGTTACTTTTTTATATAATACTAGCTGACCCGGCTACGGTTTATTGTGACTAAATTATTCCAGATTAAATTTAAACTATGATAAACTATTTTTAAAATAGAAACGTGGAGCCATCTATGAGATATTTATAACAGTTGGCCCTACAGTTTTAAAGCGCCATCTGTTCGAGATTGATGCAACTTGCAATTAATAACAATAATCAACATTGAGAATCATAATTGTAATTAAAAACTATTGAGGCCATTATCTGACATATAAATGATCCTATCTCTCAAGATGGGCCAAATTATAAAATAAATGCTAGCTTTGATGAAGTAATTTTGGAGTTTATTGTGGACAAACATCATGACACTGGATATTTTTATATATTATTAGATTGCTTTAGTTCCATAGACTTACAAATTAAAAGATTACTTTCTGAACTGATAATTATATCAGGCGATCACTGTAACTAAATATCTAATCTTATATCGATGTTAGATCATAGGTATTATGCATTGTACAAAAATATGTGTAAGACACGTGGTGACTACATATGTTGGCTTCGGCCAAACCGGCACCGGTATCACAGCCAAGAGTTGTTGGCAACCGAGTACTCAGATACCATGCGGTGCGACTGAAAATCATGTCTGAATATCGCATACATTTGAAGTGTCAGAACTCGACAATGAGAAAGGCAGGCGAGACACTGTTATCTGAATATAGTTCTTTTGAATAGACATTACAGGTATATAGAGGCCAAAATCATTTATCACGGTCTTTGAAATTAAGGCTATGGTCAGGGTTTAGCGTTTGCTAATGTTAAACAATAATATGGAACTAAAATGATAATATTATAAATCCAGGGAATGACTAACTCCGAAGTATGGATACTGCAACATACTTTTAAGCGCTTAATGCCAAATTTTGCCAAAGTTTCAACTTGGCAGTGGTTGTTAGACAAGTAGGCAGTTGAAAATAAGTATCATGTCGTATTTTAAACAAAATATAGATTCAAGCAAATCAGTACCTGATAACGCTAAGCTACATCATTTAAATGTAGTTCTGAGGAATAAGCAGAAATGGCTGAAGTTTCTTGTTTGCTGTAAAAAAAGGTATTTTCTATACGGCATAATTGACAAAAGCGAGGTATTACAACAGAGTCGTAAGTAATTACAGCACGCCCTCAAATAACATTATAATAGAAGGTGGAAACACATTATTTACCCATTACGCATACCCGGCAAATAATCATGTGGCTGCGAGTTATAAGAACACGAGAATTCCTCAAACTATAGTAACCTATCACATGCCAAATAGTCTAGTAATTTACTTTCTAGTCAATAAATACATTGATAGTCATTTTTGATTTTGTCTCATTAGCAATAAGGCACGATATGCATATTTTCCAATGTCATCATTGGAATTTAGTAATTGTTCATAACTCCTTTAAAATGTATATGTATTGTTCCGTGGTGGTAACGGTTTTTCTATGTCCGTGTGGCTAGTTACCATCGCTAAAGTTGGATATCTGTGGCACCTGTTGGTGTGTTCTGGCAGCTGTACTTGAGAGATAGTTCCATCTAGTTGTGACATGTTTATAATCTTAGACCACATCGTCATGAGATGAGATTGTGCTAAAATACTGAAACCTATTTTATTTATTTATTTAAGGCACACGTTACAGATAATAAGTATAACTATGTTTACAATTACAATGTATAGTTTATTTTAAGTCTACTATATTATCCTAAATTATGTGTATTCACATATAAGTAAAAAAAACGTTCGAACTTTTAAAGGAAACCTTTCTTTTCACTACTCAATATTAGGGTGAATACACCACAATGTGATATTACATACGTACCCTAACAAGAACCAATCACTCCATACGTTTCGTCACACTTTTTTAATAATCTCTCATCAATGTTTACGTTATAGTACATAAAAATTATTAACATAGATTTCTGCAATTAACGACTTTATAAGTTGAATAATTCTTAACACCGGTGACAGAGAAGTTGAGGATTAATAGCAGTAATGGGAAAAATAGCATGGTACGGGCATATTATGAGAAGAGATGAACGTCATGGCCCTAAAAAAGTCTTGAGTATGAAGGTGGACGAATACAGGAGTAAAGGAAGACCGAAAAAGGAATGGATGGATTGTGTGAGAAATGATGTGTATAAAATGTGTGAATACTAAGATGACATTTGACAGAGCAGAATGGAAAAGGAAAACATGTTGTGCCGACCCTACGTAGATGGGTTGAGGGTAAGAAGAAGATAAGTTGGTTAATTCTGTACTGTGAAATAAGGCTTAATAATGTTTTGGCCACTTTGACACGCATTGTAGCGATTATTAATAAACATATTTATATGTTAATACAATAATAAAAGGAAATAACATCGTTAGATAACGTTATCCTTCCTTGATACTCACACCGGCTGACGCCTACACTCACAATTTCTGACTCTTCAAACTAACCTCATACATAAATGTACTTCATAAATATTATAAAAAAAGGATGTATTTATTTACAGTGATCTCATTTGCAGTAATCTACACTATCTACACTTAATATTATAAAGCTGAAGAGTTAGTTTGTTTGAACGCGCTAATATTAGGAAATACTGGTCAGATTTGGAAAATTCTGTCAGTGTTAGCTTCGCTAAGACCAATACTTCTTAGCGGAGCACCAATGATGTTTTAAAATTTGTTTTTTTTTTTTTAAATTTTGCACTTTTGTTTTTCTAAGTTTTTTAATGTTATTCAATGTGTACAACTCACCACTAGATGGCGCTAGGTATATTGAATTGTTGTTTCCATTGTAATTCAACGTGAAACAAGTTACAAGTGGTTGCTAATATTTCTAGAAAAACTAAAATGAGTAACATCGATACAACGAAACTGAAGGGTATTTAGAAAATGAAATTACAATGAGTTTTATACTATAGAAGTTAGGTTGAGCTACAATTTGTTTTGACAAGGAAAGAAAATCTGCTTATTAGCCTCAACATTACGTAGATACGTGTCTGCTTAATTGTTACAACGAACAATTTAAGGAACATCTTTTCCGTTTGACGTTTAAAATTAACAACAATTACCAACAACAATGTTTACATTACTTAGCATCAACAATAACGTCAGTCTTGCGAAGGATTTAACGTGCCTGAACCTGTCGAGACATGACTTATTGTGGAATTAAGTGCGAACAATTGATAGGATACATTATGCAACGGTAAATAAGTACTTATAAAGAGATTCTTGATAAATATATTTATAATTTAGAGAAACATTATACATACAATAGCTTCTACGAGCAGTCTTATACATTATGATTAAAAACAATGGAAACGTAGCATTTATTTGATTTGAAAGGACTAAACGATTGAATATTAAATAAGGTATTATGAAAAAGTCTAATGTGACGGTTAGTCGGTTCAAATAAACTGAACTATAATATTAAACAATAAGGCATATTATGCAAACATAAATATTCAGATAAACATGTAAAGGACATTTGCATAAAAGCCTGCATTGTATCGCATAAAAACCGTTTGAATGAATATCGAAGTATAAATAAATCTTAAATTTAAATTTATTCATAGTTCATATAACGACTATATTGAAAGATTGATAGAGAAATTGTTCATACGAATGTATTGACTTGCATTGTGAAACTGAAGAATCTGACTGGTTAGACATACCTGGAACAAACATAAATATAGTTAAATCACAATCAACACAAACTCTTAAATCATTTTATCTCTATACAGTCGAGTCACGATACTTCGACACTGAGTAATTCCAGGTATATATGTAGGTGATAGAGCCACGCTTAAGCTATAACTGGATTAACATAAATGGGTCGGCTCATCCAAGGTTGTACCACCCTCTCACAGAAAACCGATGTGAAGTAACAGTGCTTGCATTGGTGCGCTTCGTTCGGTTAGCGAGAACGCCGAAGGCGCACCTCCCACTCTTCATTCCCTCCTTCCCCCTTCCCACTCCCCACCAACACAGGCAGGCAACGCACTTGCGACTCCTCTGGTGTTGCTAGTGTCTATGGACGGTGGTGATCACTTAACATCAGGTGACTCAGCTGTTCGTTTTCCTCCTATGATATAAAAAATTGAATCATAATTTAAATTGTTTTCACATTCCATTGAAAAATGCTGTATAAACTGAATTAAATCAATGTGAACTGAACCTTTCGGTAAGTTAAAATTGAAGGAATAGTATGTCGCTCGCTATCGTAATAACTGAAGTCTGGACTCCCATACTATGTAGGACTATGTATTACGCAGATATATATGAGAAGAATACACCCTTATCACAGTCACAATAAGTGAGACAAGGAGTTCTCTTACTACCCTACGTTTCTATGCTCACGAAACCGACATAGCTTCTTCTCAGATCACACTACGATTGAAAATTCATTGGATAATAATACACTGAAGCGATTCAACAAAAGACTACGAAAGTAATTTCAATATAAAATATGTGAATAATCGGAAAAATGTTTAAAGAAATCCATCTTTATTCAAATGATTTTTTCCTCCCTTTTTCTCGGTTATTTCAACTCTTGTTATTTTGAACTCTAGATAATTTGAAAATTTTCTCTGCTTTGGAGTCTTTTTTTTATTTCACTTTATTAACTATCTTCGAAGACCAAGTTTTACGCACGTTTCGATCAAAAAAGGAACAACAGTTGTCCATTTCGTAATCTATATCGTATTGAATTGTATGTAGTCTTTTCGCAACGTTAAGTTACTTTCTGGTGAAAACACGAAAACCGTAAATTTTGATTTAATTTTTTTTTATTAAAAGAACGATACTTTGAAATTTGTTATTTTCAAGCCGTTTTTGCTCTTGAAATATCTAACAAAACTGAATTAGTTCCATTGTTAAAGAAATAATAACAATATTGGTTTGTACATATGAACTCTGCTAGGTAAAGGTCTCTCAACTGGGGAATATACGTGTTGAATTACCACACCCACATAAGTCTACGATGCATTCGCGGTTTTAAATGCACGAAATAATCGATATCATAACTACTGGAATATTTCTTAAGTATCTCAGGTTCTTTCAACGCCAAGTTTCTACACCGTCACTCGATTGTTAATGATTAGATTCGCATTCGTGAATGTACGTGAATTCGGAAAATTTTATTCGAATAGGATATCTGTCTATTTTACCGTATGTACGATAAGTTGTTCACAATCATCAACGTCTACTGTATTGATGTGACTGACGAGGCAATTAGTAGGTTCATATATCGGGCCGTGGACGCTCCGGCGCGGGATATAATTGATTAGAATTTAAAAGTATAAAAGATTTTTTTATATCATAAAAGGCAAAGGAACCGGCGGGTCATCTGATGTTAAGTGATCACCGCTATTCATAGACATTAACAACATCAGGGCATCAACATCAACGCAAGTGCGTTGGTAGCCTGTGTTTGGGAGGAAGGTAATCCCGATCTATTATTACTTATTTAAAACCGACTTTAGTTTAATAGTAGATGCTTAGAACTCGGAACAACCAGTTATCAGTTAATTCGTATAATGTCACAGTGATCCATACGTTATGCCATACGATATATCTTTAAAGAAATTGTTTTATACAAGTTTATTGTCTTTTCCCATTAGGTTAGAACTATATACCCATATTTTCTTGATTAAAAAATATATATTAGAAAATGTATTTTCATCGAGAGAAAGTTTTACACAACAGACGGATAGTTTCAATGTAAATGATACGATACTGAGAATCGAAATCCTATAAACTTTATTTGAATTAAGTTTTACCAACATGATTGATATCATTCTAATTTATTTTTGCGTCCTCTTTTTACTTAAGAACTTCGAATTTTTTGTCTCGAACGCGGCTTCAACATATCCTAACCAAGGATATGTTCATATGCGGGCATTTGATTACGCTCAATCGTGCGTGCTCACCGGGAATTAGTAGTTTATTGTGCTCGAATTCGTACTCGCTGCGTGCTCAAAGTGTTTCCTTTACTACTATTTATTTGGTAATTTATACAAATTCCTCTCGAGTCATAGTTCTATAATGACAAATTTAAAAATGTATAAATTGCCGCAATCAACTCAATACTACTAATTTGTATCGATTAATGATTCAAGAAGCATTCTGGCGGTACTTTCATAGTTGGCTGGAGAGGTCGACCCAGGAAAGGATTTTTTTTATAGTAGCATTGAAAAGTGACTACACTATGCCTGATGGTAAGCACAGTGCAATCCATAAATAACGGTGACTGCCGAGAGATACGTCATCCTTCATCGGTGGCCGCTGTCATGCCGGCCAGCGTAAATGCCTCTTCGAGTTATGCTTGAAGGACCCCATATTATAGGAAGAAGGGGTTGTAGTCCGGTGAAGCTGTTAAGATCTTGCTGGGTCAATAGCGTAGTCATTTCGAAAAAAAAAAGGTAGGAGGGAAAACATTAGCCGGGAGATTGTTCCACAGCTTCACGGTACGGCAAAGATAGGATGTTGCGAACTTTTTAGTTCGTGCCCAGATAGGGTTTACCGTAAAACTGTGGCTCCGTAGACCAGCGTGCGTGGTTTGGTTGTGAAAAGGAGAGGAAGGAATTAAATTGAACGACTCTGCGGAACACTCGCTATGATACAGACGGTAGAACACGCTGAGTGAGGCAATATCCCTACGCAATTGAAGCGGCTCTATAAACTCTGTTTTTGGCCGCACACCTGGCAAGTATACGTACCCCAAGGCAGACAAGTTTTGGAGGCCTGCTCATGTCGCATTATGCGTTTTCCCTTGAGTAGTTGAAACCAGGCGACGTCGTGCTTGGATTGGCTTTCGTGAATAAGACGACACCATTTAGCACGGTCTATAGCTGACTCTTCTTATACTCTTTGAGATGTTAAACGTTAAACTTTAGCCATGTCACGCTTAGCGCAATCCTTAAAGCGGAGAATAAGAAGCACAACAGACCTCTTTGCATGTGCAACCTTTCTGAACAGAATTTGCCTTGGTAAACGAGTTCGTTCCATTCTAAATGCATACAAATATAGCTTATAACGATAAGATAATTTATTTGGATCACAATTTAATGGAACATATTAAGTCGCTATCAGCATACTATGCGACGGTCCCTGGCAACGCAGCCGTCGCGTTGCGTCCGTCCGCCCCATGTTATTACTATCCACGGTTAATTATTAACACAATTAAGATAACATACATTTATCTAGGATGTTTGCGTTCGCCGTGCGACCGAGAACAACAATTATATCTTATCTAGTACGATGCTTCGTAAATATACCGACGGCTCGTGATGTACCTACGTGATTTATTTCTAACACTTCGTTTATGGTTGTAAGTACCACCTATTCAGCAGTGTGCTATATTAGATTCTCTTTTCATTGTACTTTCTAAATTTAACGTGTTACGTCTTCGGTTAAATTGTTATTCCTCAGCAGATGATACTGAGGTATTATAACGTTGTCGCATAATCAGATGATATTATAAGTTAAGACAATTACACTACAGTTGAACATGAAAGACTGCCGATGAGAGACGCATTTATATTAGTTATATACGATTTTGTGTATAAACCTACTAGCCTTACTTATTCATGTGAGTCATATTACATTACGATTTAGTTACGAAGATGGAATAACTTATTATTATAAGGACTATTATTATACAAGCCGTATGTTTCCATAAACATATATTATAATACATTCTATTTTTTCTGTTTATAACACTAAAAATACATTTTTTCCACAGTACTGCTAGTTACCTGGAAAATATTGTTTTGTGGTGTTAAACTCACTAGTGTATAAACTATTGATTAATACATAATGATTGAAGTTAAAAATATTAGAATTTTAAATATTTTCGATTTTTTTTTCTATTGTATTTTCAGTGTATTTTACTTGCGAAAAATGCGTAAAAAAATTACATATGCAGACAAATACTAGTCGTATGTTAATATAGAATACAAGTATATATTAATAGTACAATATGTTTCCGTAATATTAACGATTTGTTTATATCCCTCCATCTATTGAAATCTGTCACATAGACCTTCAGCCACACAATAAAGTGAAAAATAAATCCCTTATGATTTATATACAACATATTTGTTACTTTATTATTTTTAAGCGCTACGTGCAATACCACTAGTGATACATCGGTATCATAGCCGACACAGTTAGATTTTACAATAAATAGCATCACACAGTAGAAAACGAAAATAACATTATAATAACAATTTAAGCATTCTTCCAACAAAAAGATCATGACTCAACGTGATTCAACAATAACGTTATCTAAATCGATGGATTCGTAAACAAATTAATTCAAATTTTATGCGAAAGTGTAAATAAAACTTGTACGTTATCAAAAAATAATGTAACGTTTATCAGATTCATCAAGACGATATACTATCGCTTTAAACACGACATGATATGCGCACGCAGTCCACGTCCGGGCCGTAAGAAATTTGTATAGCCACTGTGGGAATTTATCTTTTCCGTAGATTAAAAATTAGGATTAAAACCCTCATTAGACACACGAGAATACAAGAAACAGGAACATATCACTAATGTGGAGGAAAAGACAGAATAATCGATATTTTTTTTGAAGCGATAATGGCTTAGTTACTGCGATTCTCGCCTTTACCGTCACAAGCCTCCTTTTTTTTTACGTGGGGAAATCCCTTATGGATACCCACCCTCCCTGGGAGAGGGTGGGTTATGTCCGACTCGCACGGACTAAAACCCCACGGTGTACGTCTTCCGCTATTGTTGGGGCGGCACGAGATCTCTATAGACTTCATCGTGCCGCCCTAGCGGTGTGGCCCAGCGGCAGAAGTGCCGCCGCCGAGCCTCGTCTTGTAAGGAGACAGCCGGGTACACACCGGCCGTCTCCTTCTCGTCTGCCAGACCTGTGCAATGGATAGTTGGGGCCCCAGCCCCACCCGTCCCTAGGTCCGGGTCACAAGCCTCCTACCTTTATGCCCTAAATTGCCTCGGTCAGTTATACTGTGTGCCTTGTAATCGTACCTATAAGACAAAATTTGAGTGTGCGAGCCACATTCACTCTCGTTCCCGAAATTAACAAGGTTCGCTGTTGACGGATACGTCAAGGAGGACATCATCATCATCATACTTAGATTCAACAGTCAGGCGTAGATTCAAATACTACTGAATCGGAGCTTTCAGCGAAAGAAAAACATAAAAGGAGAGACATGGTTGTAGGGATTTTCTAAATCCACCTGGTTACCTACTATCCTCAAGTTAGACATCTGTCACCAGTTGATGTTTAATACATTTACATATTTTTCACATATTTACATACATATTACATATGTATAGTTGAAGTTGTTGTAAAGTTCTATAGAATTATTAAATGTGATGACTACTTTATTACAAATAAATACATAATTGTTTTCTAATTCTTAACATAAAGAACACGTACAATCTCAAATGAAAGTATGGAATATTATGCTTAAACAGGACGCCAAGATAAACCAAGACAATCGAATGGCTCTGTGATGCAACCAGTTAAAGAGCGAAAAGATCACAAAATCCGAAGTGAAACGTGCTAACTAGATAGATGATTCTTTGGAACTGTTAGCCAATACTTGTATTTTACAACATACAATAAAATAACTCTATAATAATATAAAGATATCATAAAAAATTACATGCATAACCACAATAATTAAGTTTAGACTCTTACACAACAGCTCACAGCAAACGTACAAAGTGAATGTCGAAATACATTAGGGTCGTCCGTTTTACTGTATGCTGTAATTGTAGAACCACGTTTTGTTTTAATAACTACAGTAGCAGTATAATTTAGTATGAGTCCAATCATCACGCTAAGTCTAACATTAATACTATGAAAAACTGACACGCACATTGCTTATTGATTTAAGAAAATTGATCGGTTTTTACTCTTTAATTTAATCAGTTAGTTTCCATACAAATTTATAATAAAACTGACGTATTCTAAAGAAGTCGTAACCCTAAATGCGTGTTCGTATGTATATGAAATAAAATAATTACGAAACCAAGCCCTTGTAACAAGCACGCATAATAGGCTGCACGATGTTGCCATTGAACGTTTCAATGAACCTTTGTAGCATTGAGACAGATAATCCTCGGCAACGACGCAATCAGACGAATTATAGGTGACAAAGCAAACGTATGTACATCCGACGCATTGAACGCGACAGAGCTATATTCTATTCAGATTATGCCTTCATCATTAATGAAGACAATCTCTTAAAGCAAAATCTTACTCCTCGGTATAGACAGAATTTTGTAAGACAGCTAATTCAGCTCTAATGAAGGGTACGGCTCATGACATACACATTCGTTCTTTATTAAAAGGTTTTCATTTTCATGATAGTTCAATTATGAATGTACAAAGGAATCATCAACATCAGCCTGTAAGAGACCCACTACAGGGTCATAGGTCTCTTCCCTAAGGAAGGTATGGGCATTATCACCGCGCCAGCCCACGTAATATTACCGATTTCAAAATTTGAGAAAACATCAGTTCTGTTTTCCCACATACGTACTACTAGAACATATCTAAGGTTCAGGTTTGTTCACGATGTTTTCCTCAGCCGATAATGTTACCAATTTATTTTAATAAGTGTACGCGAAATTCGAGGAATTTGTACATGACGCGGTCCAACCCTGCAGACATCGTATTCATATTCCAGGTAGATTCTAGACCACCACGACAACATAAATAAAATAATGCAGAGTAATCTAGCTCCGGTACCTTACTTAGTGGGAGAATAGTTCTCAGATATCTCCGTTATGTTCTATTGAATAAACTTGATCAATTCATCTATACTAATATTACAAAGGGGTAAAGTTTGTGAGTTTGTGACGTTGTGATGTTGTCACGTTGTAGGGGTTAATCTCAGGAACTACTGGTCCGATTTGAATAATTCTTTCAGTCTTATATAGCTCATTCATCGAGAATAGTTATAGGCTATATATCATCAAGCTAAGACCAATAGGAGCGGAGCACAGAGGAAAAATGTTTCAAAATCGGGATGTTTCTTTCTTTTTGAGAACTGCTGCGTCTTAGTGTATCTATTCCAAGCGAACGAAGTCGCGGGCAGAGGCTAGTTAACTATGAATTGGATGGACGCATTAATGAAGTCTAACATGTATTGTTGAATTATTTAAAATTTACTGAAAATAAGTTGTTTGAAGCTAAGGACATGGCATATACGTGTAGATGTGTTACTGGCATGCTGTGAGATTTTATTATAATTAAGGGTCAGAATAAATATATGGCGTACCACGAAATAAATGACGTTCCAGATGCTGGTAAACCGGCATGCTGGTTACTGGTATTCCGTGAAGCCGCAATACACATGCTTGTGAGTGGCATATTAGTTTTTAGAATCAAGCTTCATCACGCTAGTGACGTGCTACACAATTCTCCCCTCTTCTCCGCAGGGAAAACAAACAAACGAGCCCCATCGGATGGTATGCTTTGTACTGGCACGAGAATTACGGGCAGAATATCGCCAGTAACTGGCATGCTTTTCTACGAGTAACGAGCATGTGTATTCTGGGCTTAAGTACTGGATCTGTTCTATTATTAAGGGTATAATATGATATAACTTACAGTATTGTGATAAAACTACGATTGCTATTTGTCATTCGCCATCGACACATGTTTACGAGATATCGACTTATATCACATGACTATCAGAATAGAGGAGGGTAGTTCGCAAACATTGATATCCAGTACGCCATTAACTAACGTGTACTTTGTACACGCATGTACGGTCCGATCTGACACGTGTAAAGTGTGAAGTAAGCTACACTAGATCTATAGTATGCATTACATAGTACTCTACAAAAGCGCTACTTGTAAATACGAGTAGAAATAATGATTATACTAAAAATCAGGAGTTATGTCCATAAAATTATGAATGTGTTTAATTTAAAATAATTAGAATGTATGATTAGTGTTTTTTCTTTTTATTTGTTGATTCTGTTTTAGCTTACTCACTTAAGTTATTTGCTGTAGAATATAACAAATACGTCGTAAATACCTATAGTTAAGATTGCACTTATATAGAGTCTTTAAAAATGTATGTAATGTACTATTCTAGTGTAAATCTTGTTAGTGTTTCAAAATAAATAAATAAAATTACTATTACACATACTCTTATCAGCCTATTGTTCATTTGAACAGAAATCATATAAAAATTGGGTAATTAAATGTGACAATCGGACAAAATAAACAAATATTTTCTAATAACCTTCAGTTTCGTTGTATATATATATATAAGGTTATTAGAAAATATTTGTTATACCCAGTAATAGGTTACAAAGAGGTTTGTTATATAGAAGTTTAGCTGGACTACGATTAGCTTTAACAAGGTAAGAAAACACGAACAAGCAAGGTTATTAACACCAACATTACGCAGATAGTCATTTGCTTGCCATGTCATAGCGAACGATTTAAAGAACACATTTTTCGTTTCTTAGCCATTGCCACTTTTTTTTTAACTTTATTTTTGGCAATCAATCTTTCCGATTATTACTGCCATTGTCACGTGGTTAATAATATCACAAACTTCGTGTGATCATTCCAATATTAAGCATCGTGTGAAACCATATTCTAACAAGATGGTGGATCCCTTGCTAGAACCTTCCAGGGAGTTTTTGTGGCATCTCAGAATTTCATGCTCCGTGTTATTATTTTCCATTCACTTCACTTATGCATAATAAACTAACTATATTACGTAAAACACCACCAAATTTACACAATATACAGTCAAATAACACAAGATTATGAATAAAATATAAAATCCACTACATGACAGACTAAAATCCCGCCAAAAACTCATAGCAACTTTAAAACTAGTAAATTTAAAATTAAAATAATTACACAAACGATGTTTATATATATATATATAATAAAAATGTGTGCAAATATTTTTTAAAACATGGATAAAAATAGAATGTAAACAGAACTATTTTATATAGCCATGAATACTCGCCACTTTTTAGGTAGACCTTTAAACACTTCACCCACGAATCCATTATGAACAAACAGCACGTATGTTACTAATTACAAAGGTATCTTTACCATTTACGTTTGTTCATTTATCAATATGTCTGTCTTACGACGGTCTCTTCAATTGAAAGCTAGCAACATTAAAACAAAACCCACGCGATTACAAGAACAAAAAGAAGATATAAATTACCATTGAAACAAATATCACGACATCTTTTGTCGTTTGTATGTCGTAAATGAATATAAAAAAGCCTATATAAAAGCCTCTAACTGTATTATAAAGATGAGAGAGTTGATTTTAATAGTCAATTACTTTGAAAGTGTACACACATTTTCTGTAGAATCAGCATGATTTATCTCAATCATAAACTTGCTCTCTTTAAAATTGATTGCAGTACATTTATAAATCTGTAGACCTTTTTATATCATACGAGGCAAACGAACAGATGGCTGGCTAACTTGATGTTAAGTGATCACCACCATCCTTAGACACCAGCAACACTAGAGCCGCAACTGCGTCGCCAGTCTGTGTTGGTGGGTAGGTGAGAATGGAGAGCGAGGGAAGTTAGTGGGGGATGGTCCTCCGGCACTCTCACTCACTGAACGAAACGCATCAATACAAGGACTGTTACTACACGTCGGTTTTCTGTGAGAGGTAATACTCCCCCGGACGAGCCGATCCATTCATGGTGAAACCAGTTATAGCTTCAACGTGGCTCTATCACCTACAAAATCTTTTTAACTATACACAATAGTAAACGAGTCGTTTAAGTTTAGTATTCAGAAGTGAGTAGTCCGGCGAAACTGTTAAGACCTTGCTAGGTCAATAGCGTAGTCATTTCAAAGAAAAATATAGTCACAAGTAATAATTTTGACCTTTAGAATATCAATATCAAAGGAATCTTTCAGCATTAACGTACTTTTACTAATTTAAATTGGTAACATTATCGGCTGACCATGAATCAAAGAATCGTGAGGAAACCTGAACCTGAAAAATTTTCTTGTAATATCACCGTATGTGGGAAAATATAGAATTAAGGAACACTCG
>JACEII010000020.1:5815283-5895415 GCA_014332785.1 Antheraea mylitta
AGACGAAGTCGCGGGTATCAGCTAATCGATAATAAATTACTACATGCTTCATTATTATTCTGTTGACTGTATATTGCCCGCTATTATTATTGACAATGGTCGAAACAAACAATGCAACAACCACTAGGTGTGAAAGAGAAAGCACTTTACGTTGCTCCCACTGAAGAGCACGATACGAATAAATATCATTCTACAAATATGATACAAAACAACAAAATACCCAATATCAGAACAATTAGGAACGTTTGTGACAACACACGTGAAATATAACAACAGCGTAACTCATTTAGATATAACCGTTATTACCGTATATGTTCGTGGGCTAAACTATAGAAAACAATAAAATTGAATCCTCATACGACCGATGTAATAATTTTAGTGAATAATACTCACCATATAAGTTTACATACGAACGCAAATTACAAGTCTAGATTTGAGGAAATAAGTGCGAAACACTACGTACACACACGAAATGATGTAACATTAATTACTTAGTCATATGACTCTTAGCGTTGCAAAGTGTGTAAATTTGTATAAAAAACAGGTAGGGTTTTGAAATACTAGTCGGAAACCTTTTTGTACGACGAAAAGTGGTGGAGGTAAACACTGTGTCAGGTAGAGTGTTATAAAGGCGGATTCTCGCCCGGTCACTGAAATTAAGCGATGTCGGGCGCGGTCAGTATTTGGATGAATAACCACCTGGGCATACCGCGTTATGTTAGCTTTTTCTTGTATTTTTTAAACTAAATTATTTCCATGTAACACAAAATTTTCACTTCTATCGTGTGTCTCTACGCCACACCCTGTTTTTTTCTCTCTCTGTGATTGTGTCAATTTTTTTAAAACATCTGTATTAAATTTTTTTTAAAACATCTGCAGACTAAAACAAAATATATATAAAAAAAAAAAAATTTAGGTATGTATTAAAACTATAGAAGCTCAATCACGTTAGAATTGCCATTTATCTTATACCTTTAATCGAGCAATTCTTATATATTTTTATATATCTATATATTCAGGATCTCGGAAACGGCGTCATCTATTTCCGTGAAACTTAGTATGTAGGTAGTTTTGGGGACGATAAATCGATCTAGCTAGATTTTATTCATAGATTTTTTTAACTGAGTTTTCAGGCAACGAAAAAACATAGCTAGAATATAAAGGTAAATTTCGCCGCCGCTGTCAAAACAAAAATAGTTCAAATAGAATTCGGCTGCTTCGAAAACCCGTGTAACCCCACTTCGAATCCGAGTGACAGCAAAAGATATATCTTTTTTTTTAATTTTTTTTTTTTGTGGAAAAACAGTAATTTTTTGACGCAAACCTAACAGTTTAACATTTTTAATTTAACAATATTTTTTAAAAAACCGAGTTTCGCTCGGTCGCCCAGGTACTATAGATTAAATGAAACTGATTTAGACTTGTCATCTGCTCGAAGTAACTTATTTTTAAAAGTTAAAAACGAACTTAATTTGGACAAATACAAAAAAAAAAATTCATATAATAAAGAGAGTGAGGGAGACAGAAAACATTAGAGGTATCTTCAAAAATATCGATAATATTGACAGATCGACATTCAATTGTTTAATTGCAATGTTATTTCTTTATATTGTCGTAGTGTAGAGATAAAATTTAGGCTCGTTTTCTTCGAGAGTTGATCAGGACGAAATTAAAGCGAGCAAGAAGTAAGAAATAAATACATATGCAATAGTTGTCCTAACAACAAATATAGACAATGAATAGTGCATGAAAATGATTAAATAGAAGATTTATGTAGAAATGTTGGTTTAATTAGTAACTAACATAGTAACCTGTGAGTAATTAATCCTTAATTAGTTTCAGCATTAGCGTTCTTATTTATCAAAGTTTAATTACTTATAAAATTAAAACTTATTACTTATAAAACTCAAATTATATTGTGACAACCCTGATACAACAAAAAGTAGAAACAACTCTAGAAACTTATATCTCCAAGACAAGACTAAATTACGAGATATTTTTATATCACCAACACTATACCAAATGATTATATTTTTAATCCAAATATAGTAATAAAAATATAAAAAGCACATTTATATTCGTTTAAAATATCTTTTTATCCTTTTCGAATAAGAATCTAATAATATATTATTCATACATACTATAGTATATCATATGCCTACGCAATACTGATATAGAAGGGCATTACTAGATTGTATAAATAATACTTAAATCCAATGCATTCGTGAATACAGAAAAAAAAAGGATTTTTTTTATTTATTCATGTCAAAAGGAAAATACATACATTTATATAGTAAGCCTCTGCAGGAAACCACTATTAATCGAGGAGAGGTATTTTCGTCAACACGCCGTACAATTTATTTAAGTTTTTGGACATACTTCGTTAATGAAGTACCTTCTTAAAATACGTTTCGCTTGTTTTACATTACTTCCTTGTAATTTGATTATATAATCGGCTGGAAATGCGTTTAAGATTGAAGGAAGCATATATTTCCCACGTACGCACACCATAATATAATAATATCATAACTTTGGTCGCACGTACAATTATTAATCTTTTACTAAACTGAATGATCGTTTTTGGGTAATTTTATATATTGTGTTTTATGTTCAACAGACACTATTACATCTATAACTTTGCGAGATTCTGTACCCCATACTGAAAATTGGAAAACAGGCTTTGTTGTCCGTCTGTGCAATCCATTTGTCAAAGTGCTATTTTTTAACCAAAACAGCAGTATAAGTTTAAAATTAATATTGGATAATCAGGTCTTCCTTTTACACTGTTGTAAAATGACTGCTTTAACTTATTGTTTTCGTGACTACTAACAATTACTCTCAAGCAGGTCGGTTTCACTAAAGAATCCACTGTTTTAGTGTGTTATTTAAAATTGGGCAACAATATATGTTAATTACTTACTTAGAATTCATAATACGTAACTTTAGTGTAAAAGATAAAAATGAAATTGCTATAAAGGCTTATCATCTCAACATTATCAAGTTGGTAATTAAAGAAATATATACAGAAAAACATTAAAAAATTAGGTGTAACTAATTAAGTATAATAATTATATCTTCTCTTTCTCACTTTAATATAGTATTTAAGTTGCGCTAGAGTTAAAATAATATACGAAAAAAAAAGTGCGGAAAAGGAAAAATAAATTAAACAAAACCTGAATATAAGATATAGAGGCAAAATAATTACACGAGGATTAAAGAACCATAGTAAGTAATTAAAAGTTCTCACCAAAAAGGAAATAGATACCGTACTGAAAGAAGTTCGCAAGAAATCGGAAGATTCCCCTAAAGTAGAGAAAACCGATAAGTTACATCGAATTCAAGTAGCGAACGAATGCGTTTTCCTTTATCTAGTTGTTGTTTAGTTACGTATAGGGGTAGTGGGACGGGCGAGGCCGATTCTATTGATTGATGGTCAAACATGTGAACTAATGCCACCATTAGCACACGTTTCAAACAAAACATTATTTTTCCTGTCTACATCACTCGAATAATAATTACGTCTGATATTGAATCGTGAAACAAAAGTAATTTAGTTTTTCAAAATCAAAAAAATACTTAATTCAATTTAGACCCTAAAAAGGCACATCGTCAAAACTAACACCGGTTCGGAAAACAACCCAGTCATCGAAAGGAACCGGCAAGAAACTCGATCTGGTTTATCTATCGGACGTTATCCGGCCATGATAATAAAAAACCTTGACAAATTATATACTTAAACCTTCCTTAGGAAACACTATCTACTGGTGCTAACCGCATAATAATCCGTTCAGTAGTTTTTGAGATTATTACGAACAGACAGACAGGCGTGGCAGATTATTTTGTTTTATACTATGTAATGATCCATCACACGTTACAATCGTTTTTATTGAATGCAAAGAGATGAGTCAACTGCAGACATCACCATCGTTCACATATTAATCCACTTTATAATAGCATTTTAACCCCAAAACCCGCTTGAAATGACGCTTAAACTCACAATCCGGCAAACCGGCAATATTCTTTAGTACTTTGTTGTAAAACCTTAACACTATTACCTGAAAAACCTGTTACTTGTTTTACTAAGTCTGATATGGGATAACCAGTTTGTCACCGTTTTAGTACTTTAAGGCCATAGTCAAACCCTATATAACTAGTGTAACTCATCCAATACTCAATTAACATCCCTACACATGAACCGGAGATTAGAATACGCCGCGTACTGTATCTGATCATCGTTTAACCTTCACGCGAACACCAAGTACTTTCCAACTAACATCGCCCGGACCAAATTACAAGGGGTCCGATAGAGATTCAATCACGAACTCAAATGAATTTGAAATTCCAAACAAGGGAAAGGGGTCGCAACGAAAATAACTTTCCGTCTATGAATAATAGTAGATCAAAGGTTTTCAACCGCTTTAAGAATTTTTTTTATACACCTACACAAATTAATGGAGATACAGCACAAAAGCTCTGGTGAAGGAGCGAGGATTTCCTGAAGACAATGGTTGTAATCAAGGCGGCAGTCGGTGCGGCATGATTAACGCGGCAGGCGCGCCCCCTCACGCCGGCCCCGAGTATACCCACCACTACAAATTTATAATCTTACGATAAACAGGCTTTACACGGATGGTTTGAATAGCATTACAAGTCACAAATGAGGTTAGTTTCAAGCGTTTGTAGGACGGAGTACATAAAGCTAAGTAAGTATAGGCAAATTAGGCATGTTGCGCAGCGATATACTCTGTATATCTGTACACAATTCGTATTTGAATATAGATATCCAAGGTTGATATAGTGCAAAATGCAATAGTGAAAACGTGATTTAAATACTTGCCTTCACTTAACCGAGTGTGACCTCACTTTTAAGGGAGCGTGCATTAATTGCGTGAGGTGATCGGAGGAGAGAAGGGTCAAGCCGAAACTAACGTGAGGGAGAGAGCGAATCTCGGTAAGTATTACATAATTTTACTAAGGCAAAAAAAAACTTAAAAAGGAACCGGGACCGGCGGACGTTATCCCGCCCTGATAATAAAAAAAGCCTTGACAAATTATATACCTTAAGCTTTCCCATGAACCACTTTATCTAATGATGAAAACCGCATGATCCAAATCCCTTCAGTAGTTTTTGAGTTTATCTAGAACAGACAGACGGACAGGTGTGGCAAAGGACTTTATTTTATAATATGAAATGATAATGATAATTGTGATTAAAGGTAATAAAAGTAAAAATGAAAATAATAAATGTAATTGCATTTTTTTAATAAATCCTACATATTTATATGCAATTACAAGGTTTGAAATACCTCGCGTGAGATTAGAAGAGAGGCTCGAGACAAGTCTTACGATACCTTACCAGGGCGGTAGGAGGATCAAAAATTCCGCCAGCCAGTGTCAGTCAATACATAGGGCAAACTCATTTTGTAAATTTTTCCCAACGGCAAAGACGGAATTAATTTGCACAATCCTCTAACCGAGTTACGTCATCGACGTCAAGTATTGTAACGAAAAAAAAAGCATCAAGGCCGAGGTGCAGTCCGTTCACTTGCGATTTCGGCCGAGCGCTGTCGGGATGGCGATACTGAAGTACAGAATCATGCTCGAGCGCCGTGAGTCTCGCATCTCAAAAGTCAAGGTGAGCCGGTCGTGTTTACAACGCTTCGGCTGTCACTTATAAAATCGAATGCATTTCGTTCAGTGTCGAACGCGCATCGTTCTAAAATCGATACATCAATTACATATAGACACGTGTTGAGTTCGCAGTAACCGTGGTATAGTATAAAGAGTCGCAACGAACGAGGTCAGTGAAACTGAGCGCTACGCCACGTCGTACAATTCCCTATGATGGCAGAAAGGTGTCTACGGCCCCAGAGTTGTATAAACAATGCGTCGACCGCGGCAAAGCGAATGCAATCAAAATAGTAAATAATTGTTGACGCCGCCGCGGTACACCGCAGATTTATTTATTTAATCACATAGCTTGATATATATCTTTGCATTATCGTCGCTTGATTGACTACTCTATTTGTCGCTGCGACGTTCAATTTATATGGAACAGTACAGCGGTCAAAAATTTGTTACTCTTTAGTACCACCCGGGGAGCAAGTGCAGCGGTATGAGAGATACATATCTAGCCAGTGTTGCCGTTTAAGAAATAAAAAAGTCGCTAGATTTTGAAAAATACATAATTAAATAATCCGCCAGAAGTCGCTAAATGTTTTATAATGATGGTATATTATAAAATATGGTGAAAATACTATATTGCGAATATTTCACTATGGTAAAACGAAAAATAGGCTTTAGTTGAATTAGTTTAACAACTTTTAGTCACGTTATAACTCTTCTTGCTGTTTTCATTCTGGTCGACCCCGAGATTGAACGTCATTCTGGTAGGGAAATTCCGAAAACAACATCAGCAATTCATGTTGTTACCAGTAATTACAATTAAATTAGTACAAAAATACTTTAATATTTTCAATATCTAATTAAACAATAGAAGTCGCTATTTTTTTTTAAGTCGCTAAGATTGAAAAAAAAAGTCGTTAAACATGTCCAAAATACGCTAGATTAGCGACAAAGTCGCTAAAACCGTAACAGTGGATTTAGTGGACGCGAGTAACATATTGTTATTGACGAATAGTAGTTTATTTCATGTATAAGAAATACACATAATTACAGTCGAAAACCAATTGCCAAAACTGAAGGTCGTCTGTTCGTGATACGCGATATTACTTGTCAGTCATAGTTTTTATTAATATTAGATATTCGTTTCAACATTTATTACCATTCTAGGTAGTGTTAAAATTGTTATTTGTAATGTTATCCATAATTCAAAAGAGTTCTAAGTGTCTTTATACAGGGCTTAACTTTATAACCTCTAAGACTATTGTGTTGTATAAAAAATTTCTTACAATAGTTATATGGACTTATACTATATGTCACTGTGTATTTTATATCAACAGATATATAATGTCAGAAAAGCAAGACTTTTTATAGAGATTTTCGAAATGTGTGTAATAAGTATAAAGCATTACTTGAAACTTTATGTGCGGCTGAGTGCCTTAAGCGCTGGCCTTAGTAGTCCGGTGAAGCTGTTAAGACCTTGCTAGGTCAATAGCGTAGTCAGTTCGAGAAAAAAAAAACTTTCTGTGACATGATTATTATCGTGAACGCAGTACTTCAGCAGTGATACATGTTCAAACAAACAAACAAATAGACGGACATTTCTAATTAAAAGATTGAAATATACTTTATTACTTATTCCAAGGAACCTGCGACATTTTATCCATCAAACTCTAAAATATACGGTTAGGTTGCGGGGTGGTAGGGTTTAACAGCCCGACTGGGTCGCAACCACCATGTACATGGCGAAAAAGCCCGTCATAGTGACTCGCTTTTGCGCGTCGCGGTTTCGGGATCAGCCTGTGCATATCCAGTACCAGGTGACTTTCGTCATTATGGCCGGCATGACAGTGGCGACCGGCGATGGATGATCTGTCTCTCGGTGGTCGCCACTGTTTTTGGATTGTATTATGCTTACCATCAGGTATAGTGCAGTCACTTTGTCGTGCTACAATAAAATATATATATATATATATATATATATATATACAGACACCTACGATATACATTCTAACTATATATATAGATTTTGTACGCCAAAAAACCCTAGAGTTTTTATTATTTAACCACAACATATTGGTATTAATAGAACGTAGTCTTCACGATCATTTCCTTCAGATTCAACCAGCTAAAGTTTGCATTTACATTTGAATATTAGAAGTACTTGAATTCAGAAAGAAATAATTAGATTCTGACATAGACCTATGAGATAAATAGCCCTTCCTGTATCAAATCATGACGTGCAAGCTGTCTTCAATTATATATTCTTTTGTCATCTGGTTATTCTAAGAGTGGCAGTTTTGTTCACGTGTATGAACTCTGTCGACCGGTTGACGGTGCGTTTCCATTACGGTTTCCCTATTCTCAGACCGTGTTTAGTATGCGCGCAGTCAATTTTCAAGATGATACTTGACCTAGAAATATACTAGTCTCATAGTTAAGATCTTTAAATCGTGCGTCTTATTATCTATTTCCCTGTCGGTTAGTTTTTAGATAGCGTATACCACAAAAAATAAGTATGATATGCGAATAAGTTATGCATACGTTTTAAGAGAAATTATTCGTCTCTACCTACCATGGCATTTACATGTAAAATTAAAAAACGCTCGAAGCATAACAATTAAATTATGCATGAGAAATCACGTTTCATATACAAACTATTAGCTTTTTTTTATCTACAACTAAATTAAAATTAATAATTAAAAATTGTGACTCTTCGCGGAACGCCTGGCAGAAGTGATATATTAAGATTATTTTCTACAAGCAATATGGATAAAAGTATAGTTTACGACAGGAAATAAAAATTGCATAATTAACATTAAGATTTTTTCAATAAAAAGATGAGTGTTTATTGAAGAAATACAAAAATTAAAACATTTAAAGATATATGTTGTGGTGGCGTGGTGATACGTCGCCACATCAACAGTACTGTGACCCGCCGCTATGAATGTTTCACGTCGATAAAAATGAATATACTTAACAATTTCAACACATGCTATTCCGTATAAATATACTTTTAAAAATTGATAGAAGTAAATGAAATTAAATAATTATATTCAAATTCTAATCATTGTCACAATCTCAGTTCTTTTTATGTATGCATTTACCTAAGTAATTATGCAAAATTTTCATACTGTGACAAGTTATTAATACTTAGGTATACGATGAAATAATTGAAATGATATTTGAAGTTCCCTGATGTTTTCTTTTATAATGAATTAACCAACGAATGACAGGAAAACAATCTGTAAATTCTGTAAGCGTACACAGTCTGCAGTTATTTTATAAAATCCAATATCTTGCGCAAAGGCTCCTTGAGTTAAATTTTAAAATGCCATATCATATTACCTCTTTTGTGCATATAACACAAGCGAGACGTTGCACAAAGCAAATTTATATTACAACCAATTTGTCAACGTCGGAGTGGCCTTTGATATTATGTCAGATTGCTTTTAACTGCACTTTTCTAAAAAGATTTAGATCTTTATAATATTTTAGTTGCGTCTAATATTTTAAGGTTTTACATCAGTATAATATATACGTACAATAAAATACATAATCTTGTATTTAAATAGTTCTTGTGTTATCTGTATTACTTTAAGCGTAAAATAAAAAATAATTGCGGCATTTAATGTTTAGGAAGTTAATTGGCCTCTTTTCGCCATATTTTTTTTTCGAAGATTTACCGAACTACTGAGGTGAGCGCTGAAGGCACTCAGTCGGTTTGGGATGTTTGGGCGACTAACTCAAGGGTGTACGGCACACCTCGGCTTGGGCTGTCGTCTGATTTGTGCAAAAAATCGCGACTTATCTGAGCTAACTTAAGCTAAACCATCTAGATATACGTATATGAGTTATTGAAACATGCATGTGTACCAAGCATGCGTGCCTCAATAACTCCTATATGTATTTTGTGTTGGAAAAATTCCTCGTAAACTCTGAAAAAGAACAAACATCGTGTAAGCGTGTAGGCGTGCACGTGTGTATAGGTGATGTGTGTGATGTTGTAGCAGTGATATAAGGTTTTGTGTCACTGTATCGCGTTAGCAGCGTAGTCAAGGGCTCCACGCCGAGGGAACGGACCTAGGCTTGAGCCGCTGCCGAGTTTTCACCATAATATCGACTGTCGTTATACGTTATATTACATTACCAGCGTCTGCCCTCGACTTCGTTCTCGTGGAATAGTTACTTTGGGTTAACACTAACACACAACGGAAGCTCTCAAGGGAAAAAGACCTCGAGTTTGAAACATTCTTCATTTGTGTTACGCTCCTAATGATGTAACCATCCTCGATAAATGAGCTATATAACGGTGAAAGAATTTTTCAAATCGGACCAATAGTTCCTGTGATTACCCCCTACAACGTCGCAAACTCACAAACTTTACCTCTTTATAATATTAGTATAAAAGTATACATATAGATGAGTTATACTAGCTGTCCCGGCCACGCGTTGCTATAACTCAGTTATTTAATTTGAATTAAAATTATGATAAACTATTTAATATTGTGGGGTAATGAGTCTGCCTAAAAACCTAATACAGAAAAAGCAAGGTTATGTAAATAGATTAACAGAACTCGTGCACCATAAGATATACTGAAGTTGAAGAAGAAATTCAAAATTAAAAAAATGGCGCCATCTACGAGATATCTATAACAGTTCGTCTTACAGTTGTGTCAACAAACGAATGTAAAGCGCCATCTGTTCGAGATTGATCAAACTTAGAAATTATAACAATATTCAACATTGACAATAATTTAATCTTTAATGCAAATAAAATTGAGGCTATTAATCGGAACATAAATTGTGCTATGTCTCAAATTGGACCAAATTATGCAAAAATACCGACTTTCATGAACATTGGTTAAGTTACTTTTGGAATTCATCGTGAACAAACATCATGACACTGCATGTTTATATATTTACATATGGATGATTGTTACTGTTTTTGGATTGTAACATCAACGATGTTGTAGACAATAATTAGAATTAAAAACACGTAGAAAACATACTATTTTCTACACTAAATCAGTTTTACAATAAAACAAATCACAACAAAATCAACAAGACTTGGATTATATTACAAAAAAAAATAAACATCATTTATGATTGAAAACGATAAAAAATATTATTTACGACCGTCCAGCGATTTCTATAAGGCTTCGTCGTTCCGTCCTGTTGGACGAGATAAAAAAAAATATTGTCAGTTGAACGGGCATTTATTTTATTAGAGCTTTGTGAGTTTATACCTCTTGCAGTAGAGCAGACCATAATACCTTGAAGTAAATAGGAAAGTCGGCCAACGTATAAACTTTATTATAACACGAGACCATTGTGGAAAATTAACGGGTGACGTAATAAACACGATTATGTTGCACTAACCATTCCCTGTGGTTCCACCTGCGTCGAATTAAAATAATTTTCATTTCGCAACTTTATTAAAAAATAATCCACTCGAAAATTCAATTTTGTGAGGAAATGCATTTAAAGTTTCATTATGTTTACACGTTCAACTTAAATTTATCTCATAAGTAAATTGAATCTTCAAGTTAGTTTAAAGGTAGGGATAATATAGTGTTATTACATTGCTATTTGGTCATTGTAGAAGATATCCTCATTAGCAATATAGAGACATTTAAATAAGCATTTTGAAAATCATAGTTAATTAACTTTTTATATAATAATTTCATTGCAAACGGAGTAACAACACAATGCACTAGGATAATGAGCATATAACTGAATTAAGTCGCAATGTTACCGAAAAAACGATATACATTTTTGAAATAAAATTACAAAAACGGGAATTATGCTTTTTTTAAATAAATTAAAGTAAATAATACAATCTCTTGTTGTTCTTTTAAATTTGTAACAATAATATGACCGAATGAACGTCCGTTTATCACATGGGCTCCCATTGAAAATCAGCGCAAAAGTACTGCTGCACCACACTGTTTTTTTTTCATATGTATTTAATTTTGTTTTGTTTCATTTAATTGCATGGTTAATCTAACAATAAACAGTTTCTTTCTTACTTTTTATTTAAATATGGATTCATTTAATCATACTATACTTTATTAACTTCTTTGGATGCTTTGAATTAAGTCTTTCTTCACACGTTTAAATCAAAAAGAGAACAACAGTCATCTATTTTCGTAGTTTTGTTTGTATTTAAGTGTCTGTTGAATTGGACGTATTCTTCCCGTAACGTTAATTTTCCCTCTGGAGAAAACTCGAAAAATATAAATTTTGAGTGAAATCTTTGATTAAAGGGGCGATTTCACTTGATAAAAACTGTTAACAGGATAAAAGTCTATTTATTATAGACTTTTATATAACAAAAACAGGGTAAGAATAAGCTGTGCGTAGTCCGGTGAAGCTGTTAAGACCTCGCTAGATCAATAGCGTAGTCAGATCGCAAAAAACTAAGCTGCGCTTTAAAAACTAAAACATATTTTAAGTAAAAACTTCTTTAGGCGCGTTGAACGGTATTTTTCTTTGACAGGAGATAAATTTATAACTTTGAGTCATGACATGCTAGTAAGCGTAACCTACTGAATTGCACATGTACGGCTTGTGTCAGACTAACGACGCGTAGTTTAAGGGCCTGTGTACATGTAATATCAATATTTTGCAGCTCATCATAGGTTTGGTTGATTAATAAAATTTATAAAAATGTATATAATTATTGTTTCGAGTTCCAATACATATGAAAACAGAAAAGCACATAGGGTCCGTTACATCTAGAAAAATAGTAATGTTCCCGAAGGATAGATCTAATAAACGTGAGCAAAACCGTGAAGAAAAGCTAGTCTATACTGGGGTGGTAACCACCACACCCACACTAATCGGAGTATCTAGCCTAGGTAGTGGACTGTATATAAATTGGCTGGAGGCAGATACCCCTTGAAAATGTATGCCGAAAGTATTTCTTTATAATCGGGATAAAGGCTCACTCACCTGAGATATAATATGTCTTCGCCACCGTTGCCGATGGTGAGAGTACCAGTTATCCAAAGTAACTAGTATACAAATCATAAAACACAATTCCGGACCGCCGTGTATGTAGTGAATCCGAATTTAAGCGCGGGTTCCGACCAAGTGCCGCCGTGCAAGTCCGCCGTACAAGCGCAAGTCACCAGTCATCTCCGATTTTTCGTTGACAAACGATGTGTCAAAAATAAAAAATAATTTTGGCTACCCCCAACCAATTTATGCCCGAACAATACGTTATATCAAAACTTTAATCAAAATGTTCCTACAATTAGACGTCTAAGTAACAACATATACTTGTGAAGAAAATTGGTTCAACAATGGTACGCAACATATGATCATAAGCCTACAATATTGTCTTAAGTATAATATTAATTATATAAGATATTTAAATTGCCATCGAAATCCGTAATACAGGTGTTTGTACCAAACGTCTCATATGTTAACGGTCGCAAACGTTGTCGGTAGTAAGTTTCAGATACAAAACATTATTCAGTGATTTTGAAAAAAAAAAACAAAGACGATTTATTGTTGCATCAGAGAAACTTTAAATAGAGAAGAAGACTGTGTGATTGAAAGATCTGACCATAACGTGTGCCATATTGTAACAAAAGTGGCAGAGTGTTGGCCCTGTTTTTCATGCAAGCTTTGGACATTAATCAAAGCAAATTAAAATATCCTTTATTCAATTTAGTTCCTGTCAAATCGCTTATGAACGTCAAAGCTACCACTATTTCGAAAAACAACTCACTCACCGAGAAGAACCGGCAAGAAACTTGATCTTGTTTATCTTTCGATAATATATATTTTTACAAAACATGTTACATTCGTGCTTAGTGGATGCACAGAGAGGAGCATCATTTCCAGACGTCATAATCGTTCACATATGAATACACCATATAATAGTCTTTAGATATTAAAACCCTTTAATAACTAAGAGAGTTTAAAAATCAATTAATCGCATTCCTTCCTCCATTGCATCTTTCACATAACACTAAATTTAAAAAATATTTAAAAGTAATCCGAAAACGATCTACAAAAATAATTGTTAAATTAGTACAAGATATTTCAGTAAAATAAATATGACTTCATACTAAAATAGTAATCATATTTTTTATAAAAGATTGTATTGAACGATTCTAAATCACAAACATAGCCATCTATGAAAAAACTCAAAAACCATGAAGATATCGATATGCTATCGTATACATTATTCAGTATTTCCAAGCAGCAACCATGAGAGAATAAAGAAACATCAATAACATAATAAACAAAATAGGAACAAAAATAGTCTCATGATATATCAGAATCAATTACAATGCCTTATTATGAACATGCTTCGGTTCTTCCGAGAACTGTGACAGTTCAAAATAAAACGGGAACAATAAGTAATTTAATTCAAAGAAGAGAGACCTCTGCAAACAACAGAACTGTCCCGATTTACGTGGGATTTATAAGAGAGAATATTTAATATACATTATACGGTGAACGGTGGCTGTAGAGTCATTTAAATAATTTAATTTCAATGCCTAACAGTACACAACAGTTGTTTTGTATAAAATCTATATCTATACATATAATAAGAACTAATTTAATAATAAAATCTAACGTGACTGTACATTTTCTATTTTTGTGTTGGAATAAGTAATAAAATACATTTAAATCATTTTCAGGAATGTCTGTCTGTCTGTTTAAACACAGATCACTGTTAAAGTACTGTGTTCATGATAAAACCTCTCCAAGATAATCATAAAGCATATCTTCGTGTAACATTTAGTGTTAGCTTCATTAAAATCGGTTCAATATATCGAAAGTTATTGTAAGTTTTATAACGACGCGACCTAAGTACGAAAGGAAAGCAGATAAGTAAATGGACTGAATACATTTAGATGAATTTATTAATCATTGTTCTTTTTACATTAAGTTGTTCCACGCGGACGGAGTCACGGGCACAGCTAGTTGCACATAATTTGTATAATAAAACTATGTAGCATAATTAATGAAATCACACAAATTATGTATAAAAAGTTTTTATTTACTTCAGAACTTGTTCAAAACTAGCTGATCTACAATCTCGTTCGCGTGATCTATGAAGTTATTGTCTTGATGTTTTATTAATAATTTATAGGTTTTATCATATAAACATAATCTTGCCTGATATTAAATGAAGATGTAGTTAATATGATAAACCAAACTATCTTTCAAATGCAGCCACCGGAACAGGCCTATAGCTTCTTGCGACCAGATTTTCAGTTTGAGATTGGTAGCTAGGCAGGATTTAAAACAAGCCATACCATAATGCCATGGTATAGATGTCTTTATTCACAGAAAGCTCCTACGTCCATCGACGCGTTGTCCGAAATATACTAACCACTGAGCTTCAAAAGGTTTCTAAACATTATCGGTGTTATTACAAAAAAAAAGTTAAATACGTATTACATACTTGCTTTAAAAAGATTTCGTACTAAATTCACCGCGCTCGTCCTAGACAAATTCGCGTTATCCTTTTTTCACAAGTCTAAAGTAACCTAACCAAAGCGAGACAAAAGAGCAAGATGGCGTACATTCACCGAGCGCGTTGCATTTAAAACGTAACGTTTTTAAAGCGGGCATTCATGCGTATTAAACTTTTGTTTGTGATAGCACCGTATATTAAACGTTAACAATTTCTATACCTAAACCTTCCTCATTAATCACTTTGTCCACTGGTGAGAACTGCATTAAATTCCGTTCAACAGTGTTTGAACAGTGTTTGAACAGACAGACGCACAGACGTGGCAGAAGTCTTTGTTTTATAATATATTGTGATTATTTTATATATAAATGTTTATTTGCAACATCTTTTTGTTAACAATATTTATTATCGCAACAATCAGCCTGAACAGGATGACTTAATTGCAATGACGATGTAATTTCATTAATAAGTAAAATTATTCGAATGTCCCTTTTAATATTTTACATTTACTTTATCACGTATTTTTCGTTACTATGATTTTAATGTAAGTTTGATTTCTTGTATTACCGATTTTCTATGTAAAATCTTATTTAGCGATTTTAAAAAAAATTTGGTAGGAGAACACTTATCGCTACGCGTCACCGCTAATCTCGACATGCTCGTGGCGTATAACGCTTGTGCACGACGTTGTATATACTAGACCATATAATATGAGCATTTGAGTTTTTGGATGTGTAAAAGTCTTATGATTATGCGTCACTGATGACATCGATATGCTCGTGACGTATTGCGCTTACGTCAGACTAGCGACGCGTAGTATAGCGGACCGTATATTTAATACTAGCCTCTGCCCGCGACTTCGTTCGCGTGGAATAGATAGATACTTTTGGGCTAACATTAACACGCAGCAGAAATTCTCATAGGTAAAAAAAAACATCCCGATTTTGAAATATTTTTCATCTGTGCTCCGCTCTTATTGGTCTTAGCGTGATGTTATATAGCCTATTACCATTCTCGATGAATGAGCTGTATAACACTGAAAGAATTATTCAAATCGGACCAGTAGTTAATCTCAGGAACGTCCTCTACAACGTCACAAACTCACAAACTTTACTTCTTTATAATATTAGTATAGATTGATATATTGCCCTGAGCATGTGCAGCCCATCATATTTTTGACTAATTAATAAGCCGTATAAAAATGTATACAATTATTGCTTCGAGTGCAAATATATGTGAAAACCAGAGTAATGTTAATAATTTCAATTAACAACTTATGAAATTAAAATAATTCAGACTATGATTGACTTAAAAAACTCAAAAAACTACACAGTTATTCCATCGTTTTGAATTTTCACTTCTGTAAGTATTCCTTATGACAGTTTCTGCTTTTTTAAACAATCGTCTATTTTGTTATGTAGGATAATTTTAGTTATTTAGGTAAAATATACTAACAACTTTAACTGTTTATTTAAACAACTTTTATATATTACGTGATACATAAAGTATAGTGACTCGTAAAGTTAAAGTAAAAATATAATCTAAAAACAACAGACGATCAGACAGACAGATAAATAAATGTTACGATACAAATGTAGGGAAAAAGAAAAGTAATCACCAGACATACAATATCCATAAAACATTCTAAATTAAATAACAATGGGACCACACGGGAAGCACTAGCTTTCAAATAAAAAAAGAATCATCAAAATCGGTTCAGCCAGTCCAAAGTTATGAGGTAACAAACATTAAAAAAAAAAAAAAACATACAAACGAATTGATAACCTCCTTTTTTTGAAGTCGGTTAAAAAGTTAGACTACAAGAAAGATTATTTTCAAACTGTATCTATATATCAATTACTGTGAATAACCGCCTCAATTAAAAGGCTTGTTTGTAGTTCCTTGGTGGCTGTGAAATAATGTATAATTTAATTGATCTTCATATCGTCTCTTTAAATGCGACCAAACATATAAGCATACCTACGAACTAAAAAAATATAGTACTCTTGTATGAGAGTTATTTTTGATGTGCTTACATACATACATTCGGCAATTAATTCATATTTAATATATAGGTATGTATATGTATCTCTCAACAAGTTGTCAGCTCAACATTTGTGGAGCGGCGAGAAACGACGACCAGTTTACCGGTTTAGTCCTGTTTCTGTTTGTCCTGACTGAGCAAGTGGTTTGAACTTTACCTTAAACTCATAATTTTCATACGTACTTGTCAGGTTGTTTAAAATGCTAACTATGTACTTATGTTTTACTTGTTTTGACGTGCCGCTTACAATATCGAATCGATATCGAGTATGATATTTCCTTATTTTTAAAATGATTTTTTCTATATCATTGGTACGAAAAAAGTTTGTATGTTCGTTTATGAGAAATATTACTCGAACCAGTGATTCGAAATTATTTTATTTGTATAAACATGCTGTTAAGTTATCAATAGATGGCGCTATACCAAATCTTGTTACAGCTGTATCGCGGTGTCAAAAGGAACACGAAATTAATGACCTTACTGGTGTTTATTTACTGATTTGGCAAGGCTCAATTCTCGCGCCCACCCTCTTCAACCTGTTCATCAGTGACCTACCTAAGCTCCCGGGAGTCGAGGTAGGTTGTTATGCTGATGATACAGTCATCTACGCCTCTGGCTGGCAGCCGAGTAGACTTAGAGATCGCATCGAAAAAGCCGTTAGCACACTCGGTGATTGGTTTCTTCGATGGCGCATAGGTATTAACCCCGATAAGAGTACCGCGATACTCTTCGATCCTAGGTATCGCGCGAACAAGCTAAAGCCCATAAGGCTATACGATTCCGAGATACCTTGGACCACCGAGGTCAAGTATCTCGGCGTCACTTTAGATCGACATTTAACATTCGATTCCCACATTAAGAGAGTGCGAAACAAAGCCGCTATGGTCTTGGGTCGCCTCCATTATTTACTCTGTCAGAAGAGCAAACTGTCCCTCAGACATAAGCTCACATTATATAAAGTCTGTATTCGTCCGGTAATGACGTATAGTTGTCCGGTTTTCGCCCACGCGAGGAAGCTAGATACGCTTCAGGTTTTGCAGACCCGGGCTCTGCGTAAGATCACCGGTGCTCCTTGGTTCGTCCGGAAGGCGGATCTCCACAGGGACCTGGAGGTGCCGTCCATCTGGGCGTATATTAAATCACTCTCTACTAGCTATTTCGAGCGAGCCGCGATTCATCCCAGTCCGTTAGTGGTATCCGCCGCGAACTACGAACCCGTGCCCAACGCCGGGCGTTATAAAAGACGTCCGCGACACATTTTTATCGACCCGCCCGACGATATCACGTCAGCGAACGATCAGTACCAGCCTGTCCCTCGTAACAGAGCGTGCTCACGCCCACGCCCGCGTAACCACAGATCGCGCCGCCGTGGTCTGGGGGTTAACTTCGCTCCCGCACACCCGATTAGGCCTCCCACGGCAGCGGCTCAAGCCTAGGTTCGATCCCTCGGTAGGGAGCCCTTGAGTGCGTTGCTTGCGCGATACGGTGACACACCCATACATCACTGCTACAACACTACACGATCACCTCCACACACGTGCACGCCTACACGCTACACATCTTGTGGAAGGGTTATTTTGTGAAAGATTTTTCCCTTATCGAACTGAAAAACTCTCCTAATTTTCCGATAAAAATATATGGAGGAGTTGTTGAGGCGGATATGCTGGTACTCATATACGTTTCAACAACTCAAACATATATGAATAGTTAGCTAGGTTAGCTAAGTTAGGTCGCGATTTTTGCATGCAACGGGTAACAGCCAAGCCGAGGTGTGCCGTGCACCCTTGAGCTAGTTACCATTATAAAATCGGCTGAGTGCCTTAAGCGCTCGCCTTAGTAGTCCGGTGAAGCTGTTAAGACCTTGCTAGGTCAATAGCGTAGTCAGTTCGAGAAAAAAAAAAAAAAATTACTGATTTGGGGTAGTCCGGTGAAGTTGTTAAGACCTTGCTAGGACAATAGCGTAGTCAGTTCGAAAAAAAAAATAATGATTTGGGTTTCTGCATCTCAGCCGCCAGGAAGTTTTTGTATCCAGTCAATTAGGGTCTGTATCATCCAGTCGATATCGTTGATTGTCATAATGAAAGTAGTGCTTACAAAAAATTCCAATAAAAATGGAAATAGTGTCGACGATTAGGGATTATTTATTAGAATAGGGATAATCGATATTAGAAAAAAACCTCAATTTAAAAGTATCAATGTATGATAAACATCGGCAGCAAAACATCGATGCTTGCGGTAGCAAATAAAATTATCTATTCTACCTATTAAATGTGTTTACTGTTACCAACAATAAAACACAAGAAATAATTCAATACTCCCAGTATTTTTTGAACACTCTCAGTAAAAAAAAATGTCAGATGTTTTCCCTTTTGTATGTTTCGTTGCTGCTACAGGAGTTGGCTAGTTTTGAAAAAAGCCTTTCCCTTTTCTACTTAGGAAACGCAAAGAAATAATGATTCATACATCTAAATTTCATAACTTTGATCACTTTCATTTACTATAATATAGTTAAACTTGATAGGTTACCTAGTCTCTAACTAGTACGTCCAACGCTAGATGGCCCTAAAGAATATATTGACATTTCGATATTTTATTCTCATAACGTCGATGTTATCGAATGCTTTGCAGCTAAACATCGATGTCTATTCACCATCGAAGAATATCGATACTCGACTTATACAATAGGTATAAGTCCTGTCATGCCCTAACATATTTGTATTTATAGTATTAGTAGGTATAATTAAAGTAACCAGTGATTCGGTTCCCAAAAGTGTTTAAACCTATCAAGATGCGTTCAAGTTATTCGTTATATGCCATATTGTCTTTTTAACTATAATATGTTATAAATAACGCGAACACTATCACAGACTGTCGTTAGTACTTGATTAATTACAATCCTTTAAATGTCAGAATTTCATTTATCAGTGAATTATAATAGCAATTAGCCTTATTTTACCTATAATTTTAACCATGTCTTAAAAGAAAAACATTTCAATGTACTTATCGGTCGTAAATATTCACGATTACGCATGAATTCCATTATGCAAAAAAATGCGCTAAGCTTTTAACATTTTAACTATGTCAAAACACCTACCACAACGTTCCCATTCAAATTCATAGAGCCACATACTGTGACCTAGCACTCGTATATGTCAGCGGTTCTTAAACTTTTTAACATTCAAGGTATTTTATTAGACCTTTGATTAAATGACATTACAATCGTAGGGAGGTTTTGGCGGGATTTTAGTCTCTCATATAGTGGATTTTATATTTTTTTTATTCATAATCTTGTGTTATTTGACTCTGTATTTTGTAAATTTGGTGGTGTTTACGTAATGTAGTTAGTTTATTGTGCTTAAGTGGAGTGAATGGAAAATAATACCACGGAGCATGAAATTCTGAGATGCCACAGAAACTCCCTGGAAGGTTCTAACAAAGGATCCACCATCTTGTTAGGATATTGGTTCACACGACGCTTAATATTGAAATGATCGTTCGACGCTTGTAATATTATTGACAACGTAACAATGGCAGTAATAATCTGAGAGATTGATTGTCAAAAATAAAGTTAAAAAAAAAAAACAATAGTAACTATCCGAATCTTAAGTTAACCTTGCTATTATTATAGATTTAGTTGTTAGTTTCTTTACATAGGACAAAAAGTACTCTTCTCAAGGAATATGTTAAATCAATATTAACGTAAGCAAAGTCGCGGGCAAAAACTAGTTTTAATATTCGTTAACAATACAATAATTACGACACTGTGTCTGTGTCATAGACGTATTTCCGGGGGCTGGGTATTATGGGTATAATCACCACGCCAGCCCACGTCGTATTGGCGATTTCAAACTCTGAAAAATCCAAAGTTCTATATTTTCCCACGTACAGTAGTACTACAAAAAATACTTCTTAGGTATAGGTTTTCTCATGACGTTTTCCTTCACAGGTACGGAATCCTACCGCCCCGCGCTGATGAAACAGTTTGTAACAGCGTAATTATTTATTCAATCAAAGTACTTCAATGAGTCAACGACAATTGCAACTAATTCGCTGAACTCACACGGCCATGTAGCGACATTTCATGGAGTCCTCTGATTAAGCGGTAAGCACTTTAGGAACCGCTGGCGTAGATTACACTAACACGGTGTTAATGCGTTTGAACTATCGACTAATTTGAATAACTATCTCTTCTGTTTTGCACATACGCGATAATATGTATTTTAAATTATTTATTATGGTTTACTACTTGTTTTACTTATCGAGCACATTACAATTTTTAATTTTAACGACAAATGAGTATGTACCGTATCTATACGTTGGTATATGTATGGGATACTAATATATTTCAACAGATTTAATTACAATTTCAATTTTAAATTACTATTTCAAAATGAATACATCTCGGTATATACCGGGGTATATATAGAGGTATTTTGTAGAGCCACACTGAAGCTTTAACTAGTTTCAGCATGAATGGGTCGGTTCGCCCGGGGTAACAGTGCTTGCATAGTTGCGTTTCGTTCTGTCAGTGAGTGTCAGAGGCCTACCTCCCCATCTCCCTTCCCTCCTTCCCTTTTAACCGTTCCCTATCGACACAGGCTGGCAACGCAATTGCTGCTTGTTGCTGGAGTCTAATGACAGTGATGATCACTTAACATCTGGTGATCCACCTATCCGTTAGCCATTTCTGATATAAAAAATACATACATCATTCGTACATCAAAATAAACACTTCTAAAATTCAAACTTCAAATTCAAGAGATTTTTTATTTTTATTAGAAAACTGCAAGCGGTCTATAGAATCCAAAATATAACCAGCCTAGTATAACGTCAAAACTAGTAAACATATCCTCCCCATGAAATAACGGCAGCGAAAGATCATTACCAGCCTGTCTCTCCAAACAGAGCGTGTTCACGCCCTCGCCCGCGTAACCACAGATCACACCGCCGTGGTCTGGGGGTAAATTTCGCTCCCGCACACCAGATTAGGCCCCCCTCGGCAGCGGCTCAAGCCTATGTCCGTTCCCTCGGTGTGAAGCCCTTGAGTGCGCTGCTCGCGCAATACAGTGACACAAAAATTTACATCACTGCTACAACACTACACGATCACTCCTACACACGTGCACGCCTAAACGCTTACACATGGAAGTGAAAGGGTTTTATTTTTTTCCCCTTATCAAACTGAAAAAACTCTAATTTTCCGATAAAAAATACATGTAGGGGTTGTTGAGGCGTGTATGCTTGGTACACATATGCGTCTCAACAACTCAAACATATATAAGCTAGGTTAACTAAGTTAGGTCGCGAGTTTACATACAACAGGCAACAGCCAAGCCGAGGTGTGCTGTGCACCCTTGAGCTAGTTGCCCAAATAAAATCGACTGAGTGCCTTAAGCGCTCGCCTTAGTAGTTCGGTGAAGCTGTTAAGACCTTGCTAGGTCAATAGCGTAGTCAGTTCGAAAAAAAAAAGTAAACATATCGGTACTACTCGGTAGTACTACAACAATTTAATTCGTAATTTTTTGTAAATAGTTTAGGGTTACTTTGGGGGTGCCCATTAAATACGTGAGGTGTTTTTGAGGATTTTTTGAATCCCTTTTCCTCTGGTGAGATTCCCTAACCTGAGATTCTCGAGCCCCTAACTTTACATGAGATCTTTCGATTTGACTACAAATGCGTTGGATTTATTAAAAAAACCATTTGCTTTTTTACTATTATTGCCTTTAATTATATTCGGCATATTTTACTCTAGAAACATATTTATTTGAATTTATCAGACTTTCTCATATTTTTACACTACTCTTTTCTTGAAAAAAGTTACGTGATATTTGCCAAAAACCCCTCTTTCCTGCAAGTGAGATTTACTAAGCTTCGGGTTCTTTTTCTCGCGAACTGAATACGCTATTGACCTAGTGAGGTCTTAATAACTTCACCGGACCACGAGACCCACTCTAAGCCCTGATCACCTCAGGTAATTAATGGACTTACTTCCTCGTCTAGTGTGATTGACATACTATTAAATCATTGGGTAATCACCAGTTTCTATATTAACCTCAACTGCCATCATGGAATAAATAATTCAAAATTGCTCTTAATAGATAGCGTGTAGTCTAATACACTTTAGAAATTAAACAGGTACTGTGATACAATATTTTACTAATATCAGAAATTAAATGACCAAACTAGGAATGTCGCAGCGGAACAGTTTACGGCTAACTTCATCCCTGTTAAATTGATCTAATGGACTTCAATTTGTTAGCAGGCGCCCTCGGCAGCGTCCGCCTTCTGATGGGAAATTTGCCGAGCACTGACTTGTTAAGAAACTAATAAATAAAACATGCCTAGAGAACTTTTTTCAATCTTTAATTACGAGCTAATGTAGCGGGAACACGTCAAGACGGTATTCTATATATATATATTCGGATAACAAATACAAATTTGTTGATGACAAATGAAGCTCACATCTATACTTTTCTTTTTGTATTCTATTTATATAAATTTCTCGTGTTATTCCTATATTTTGAACAATTTATCTTATTTAATTTTCTTTTGGTATGTATAATTATTGTTGTTACAATGTCATGTATACAGAATTATATTATGAAAATGTAAAAAAAATATGTAAATATATGCTCAAGTAAATATAAGCATAAAATGTGGCCATGTTTAATGTACACGAATATTTCAATATTTTAATCACACTATTAAACCCTATTAAACATTGTTTATTTGTAATACGGCAAAATTATAATAAAACTTAGCGTAGACTACAATTCATAAAGGAAGTTTAACAACCATAATCCCAGAGTCGGTAGCTTAAAAAAATATTTGTTCGTAATATAAAACACCTTCAATAAAAACTTCAACTAAAAACTCAGCAACTCATGGAAGCAGTCGTCGCAAAACGTCTTCCCTAATTTCGTTCTAGTAAAATTAAAATAATGGAGGTCAATTTATTTGCCGACGGTAACTCTGGAAGCTTAATGGAAAAGTTACCGTCCACTGAGTAGGTAATCACTTATGAAAAAGTTAAAAGGGAGTGGGAGAGGGAACAGCGCACATAAAACACAACCTTTTAAAGCTTCAAATAGATGAATATGTTTTTTGCGGTCGCATTTTAATGTTTCGAATGAGTTTATCAAACCCTTTGCTCCGATACCATACTCCATTTGGAATAACAAACGTTTTAACGGCGACCTAAACACACATACATTACTTAGAGATAAGTCCAAGGACAGAGCTTAGTCACCTAACAAACACGAACAGTAACATGCACTGACCTGACCATTGCACTAACCGAGATCGCGCAAATGATATAAAAAATGCTTACCTAACGTTTGTTTAACACCTGGCCTGTCCAAAACAATAAAGATTGAAGTTCTATACAAATAAATGTAGACCGCATGAATAATGCTGTCAACATACTGTTGACAGCATTATTTTAAAAACAATACTTTACATATTACAAAACTTTGAAAAATAACAGATTATGTATTGTAAAATCGTAATGTTTATGCAAAATGTAAACTACAAATTATATTTTCATTTGTACGAACTATTTCTTTACTACACCGTCAAATTTATAATTTACGTTTAGAAATCGAAAAAATAATAATTAAAAACATGATTCGCGATTTTGAGATTTGGGTGTAAAAAGATCAGCAGAGGGATTCATTCGTGTCTCATAAGGTTTTTTTTTATATCATAGGAAGCAAACGAACAAGTGGCTCACTTGATGTTAAATGATCACCACCGTCCATAGACACTAGCAACATCTGAAGAGTCGCAAGTGCATTGCCAGTCTGTGTTGGTAGGGAAGGGTGAGGGATAAGGTGGAAGGAGGGAAGTGAAAGGGGGAGATGGTCCTCTGGCACTCTCACTGGCCGAACGAAACGCAGCAATGCAAGCACGTCTTCACGTCGGTTTTCTGTGGGTCGGGTGGTACTACCCCGGGCGAGCCGAATCATTCATGCTGAAACGAGTTATAGCTTTAGCGGCTCTACCACTCTTAAAAATCGGTATCTCCACGTTATCGTCGTAAATAGTATATTTTTATGTAAAATGTATTATTAAATTCTTTTCTCTATTGTACGATCATATTTTTACTAAACTATGAAATTCACATTACACGTCATGAAATTAATAAAAAAATAAAACGATGATTCGCCATTTTGAGATTAGGGTTATAAAAGATCAGCAGACGAGTTAAGTCGTGCCTCATACAGGTACCACGGTTTTTGAGTCAAAATCTGTTTTGACAAATTCATACTATAATTCAACTCCTGCACTGCATCATTTGAAATATATTATAAGATTTTTAATAACAAGGAAGATGGTAATTATATGGTAGAGTAATCTTTTCAGAGCCCATAATGTAGTGTCTACAACTTATCTAAACAAAAACAAATGAACTGCAGCAAATCTGACGTCATCTATTAATTATATTCTTCTTCTGCGATTTTCTGTTTATATACCAAAAGTTTTGGCAACGTCGCATTTTGCAATATGAAGAACTCGATTTATTCGCGACGTTGCCATATCTTTATGATGAGGTTTATTGTAATCTCTTATGAACCTGTACAAACCGAAACGCCTATTTGCATAGGAAAGTATTTCACCCACAGTAATACTTAGTATGTATACCTCTCAGCTCTCACACAATCGGCCATAATCTTATATAGTACTAGCTGTACACGTGACTCCGTCCGCGTGGAAAATTTTTTTTCTCGAACTGACTACGCTTTTGGCCTAGCAAGGCCTTAATAGCTTCACCGGACTACTAAGGCGAGCGCTTAAGGCACTCAGCCGATTTTATTTTGACAACTAACTCAAGAGTGCACGGCACACCTTGGCTTAGGCTGTTGCCTAGTTCATGCAATTTGCGACCAAACTGAACTAACCTAAACTAAGCTACATATTCATACATGAGTTATTGAAATTTATAGATGTACCAGGCACACATAACTAGTAACTCATATAGTATTTAACGCGTGCAACATAATGTAAAAAAATAGACTAATCAAATCATCTGAATGTATTAAGTCCATTTACTTATCTATTTTTCTCTCATACTAAGTAGCGTCATCATTAAAATTACAATAACTTTTAATAGAGTAAACTAATTTTAATGAAACAAAGACTAAATGTTACTTGAGAATACGCTTTGCGATTTTCTGAGTGAGGTTTTATCGTGAACGCAGTACTTTAGTAGTGATGCGTGTTCAAACTAACAGACAGGCAGACATTTCTAAAAATGATTGAAATGTATTTTATTACTCACTAGCCTCTGTCCGCGACTTCGTTCGCGTGGAATAGATACTCTGGGTTAACGTTAACACGTAGCGGAAGCTCTCAAGAGGAAAACAAAACCCGATTTTTAAACACTCATCATTGGTGCTCCGCTCCTATTGACTTTATCGTGATGATATATAGCCTAGAACCATCCTAGATAAATGAGTTATATAACATTGAAAGAATTTTTCAAACCGGACCAGTAGTTCCTGAGATTACCCTCTACAACGTCATAAACTCACAAACTTTACCTCTTTATAATATTAGTATAGAGTATAGATTCCAAAACATCTAAGATTTTTTTTACGAGACTCTAGAAGGTAAAAATACGTTAGATTTACATTCTTATTATATGTACCTATCGATGAAGAATAGATAGAAAATAAATGAAAAATTTATTTCACTCAATCTCCAGTGAACCGACGAAGGCTTTTGTTGATATGAGTAAATGCCTATACCATTTTTCAGTTCCATCCTAACATCAGACCTTAGATATCATCGGTTTTACGACGCAACTTTACGATTTATTACCCTCACATTTTCAGGGCTCTCTTTATTATAAGGTCTCGGAGAACTTTATTCTCGTAAGCGGAACATTTTTGTTTGCCTTCCTTCATAATGGGCAGCCCTTTGACATGTTTCATGTATGATACATTTATAGCATTCATACAAATCTGTGATATATTGGATTATTATATTATTCAAATATACAACAATACAAACATAAAAAAAAATTCTAGATTTGTTAACTTCTAAATCATAATTAATAAGGAAACCAGAACAGATTGAAATATTCCTATACTTATACAATATATATGGTCACGTATGCATAGAAGGCGGGTAAGATTATTGCTTATTTTTGCTGACCAGGGGGTGGTCAGAAGTTACAAAAATTCTCCTTACGTTAATACTTGAACGGCATCTGTATCACCTATTTGATTAGGCTAAAAGAGTAATTCACATTATATAAATAATCTATTTGAAATTGATTTCACTAACAAAACATCTAAATTAATCACACCATATTACAAAAATACTGTTTTTTTTTTAGTGTACACGAGCGAACCGGCCTGACGAGACTTCCGTTCCAACATAATAGTATTGTATCGGGTACCTAATGGTGATGTCATGTTTTCAATGAGTAATCAGCAATCACACCGGGAACAGATTGTAGGGCACACGGACTCGTCAATCAGTCTAGCGCGGTTACCTTGTATGACTATAGCTTGACAATGGATCTAATTCAAATCATTCCAGCGAATAGAGGTTATAATAATTAATACTTTGTTTTTGTAACATATTTAAATTAGTCTTGCAATACTGATAATATATACACGTAAGGTACATGTATAATCTATACACAAATATTGTATTTTGTAGGTGGTAGAGCCACGCTGAAGCTATTGGTTTCAGCAAAAATGGGTCGGCTCACCCGGGGTAGTACCACGCTCTCACAGAAGACCCACGTGAAGTAACAGTGCATGCATTGTTGCGTTTCGTTTGGTGCAGTGAGAGCGCCGGAGTCCCGCCTCCCCTCCTCTCGCCCCTCCTTCCTTCCCTCCCCCTTGCCCCTTCCCCCAAACACAGGTTGACCTCCTTCCTGGAGACATCCTGGTGTTACATGTGTCTATGGACGACGGTGATCACTTAACATCAGGTGACCGTCTGTTTGTTGGCATCCCATATTATAAAAAAAAAATAGTTCACTGAATCAAAAGTTATTATAATTTTGATGACGACGCGACGTGGACTTAATACATTCAGATAAGTTTATTAGTCACTATTTTTTACATAAGATTCCACGCGGACGAAGTCGCGAGCACAGCTTGTTGAGTTTGACCAAATGTGCGAATAATAAAAGAATTAGTACAATTGTAAAACATAATTAGACATAGCAATAAAGTAATTAGAAGTTTAAGAGTAAGAAAAAGATTAGCTACAATAAATAATTATGTGGGTTTTTATTATAGGACACACAGATGCACTTTTATTAGCGCAGGTTCGGTATGCCTAAGGGATGCCATAAATGATCTGACGGTGCGGCATCACTTTAAATACCGGCAAAATCGACCTGTCGGCCATTGTGTAATGAGCATCGAAACTACGCGGTTCGTTGTCTCAATAGTGTAAACGCGTTTGTTCTTTTCTTACAGTAGAACGTAAAGTTTAAAAGTTTTACTGTGTTTCTTCTTATCGCCAATAGTGATGAAAAAACCCCTTTCTTTTACCCAAGTCACAAAAATAATTTGAACTATTTTTAACACACCTAGTAATACATGTTACTATTGTATCTTTGTAACACCTTAAATTGCTTTTTTAATTGTGATAGCATATACAGGGAAGTAAGTTATATTGTCAATTTATCTCTCTACATAATAATCCTAGCTTCAGATAGTCCACCTAAAGTAAACCAAAGTATTCAACGCGACGAGCCGTAATACGCCATTTTGTTTTGTTAATTTGCAAAACCAACAAAAACAAATCCCGTCGAATTACATATAAACAATAGAACAAAGTTCGCATCCTTCGGGCAATAGATCGTTAAACTTATTCGAAGTATAAATTACGATGCAAAATAAATGTATTGTTAACTCATTCAGTCATGTTTGCGTTTCGTTGGGTAATTACAGCGCATGCGCGGTGGAGTGCGCGGGCGCATCGCTGTCTGAGCGCAAACGTCGATATAGTAGCGCGTGCAGTGAGTCACGTTCGTCTTCGTGTTACAAATAATATTATTCATATAGAATAGTTATTTACCTACTGTACGAGACAAACTACAATCGGTATGAAAAAGCCACTATACCGACTTACATCAGAACGTTAAATTCAGTATTAAAACGTGAATATATATTTACTAGCTTCTGCTGGCTACTTCATTCGCCTGGAATAGTTAGTTTGGGTTAACGGTAACTTTAAGTCGCGACTTCGTTTACGTAGAAGGCGAACATACTTCTAAAGAACACGTACGTTAACCCCGATTTGGAAATATTCCTTATTGGTGCTCCGCTCCTATTGATTTTAGCGTGATGGTGTATTTAGCATATAACCTTCCTAGAGAAATGAGCTATCTAACACTGAAAGAATTTTTCAAATCATACCAGCAGGTCCTGAGATTAGCGCGTTCAAGCAAACAATCTCTTCAGCTTTATAATATTAGTATAGATTTCTATAAAACTGGTTTCGACATGACAACTATTCACGTATATTCTAGGACTGTTGATAAAATATCGATATATAAAAATATCGATATTTTTTAGTAATATTTTTTGGGCGATATATCGATATTTTGATATTATAATATGGATATCGGCGGTCGATATTTTTTTTATTCATAATAATTTTCTTAGCCTTATTCCACCTAGGTTGAATCGATATATTATGTTTTTCTTTTCCAGTCTCCTCAGTCAGATATAATCTCAGAATTCACGCCTATTACATATGTTATTTTTACATACTTTATCCATACTTTTTTCTGTTTCCTCTACTTTTGTATCTATTTACCTTTATACTTGAAATTATTCTAGTTATAAGTCTTTCATCTCTCTTTACGACATGCCTGTATCATGCTAACCTATAATTTCTCAGCTTCTCTATCACTGGTGATGTTTTTAAACTTTATCTGATACGTTTTTATTCTATCACTTCTAGTTAAACCATACATCTTAACAATCGCAGGTCTGCCGCGTATAGTTTTTTCTCATCCGTTTCTTTTGTAACCTAGCACTCAGATACATGCAGTATGACGGTCTTATAACAATTTTATACGCCTTCCCCGTGAGTTTCAACGGCATTCGTGGATCGTATAACCTGAACATCTCCATTTCGTGCATCCTGCATTTATCCTATTCCTTCCGTTATTGTCTACGCTGCCACGTTTTGGATCAATGAATATGAAGCAGGCTAGTAGTAATCATAGTACCTAGTGAAACAGCTGAACATATGAGGTAAATAGTATTTTAAAAATCTCTTGCTGAAAAATATTCATTACCATCAGCCTGTAAGAGAGCCACTGCAGGGCTACAGACCTTTTCCTGAAAGAAGGTATGGACATAATCACCACACTAGCCCACGGCGTATTGGCAATTTCAAACTCTGAGAAAACCACAATTGTACGTTTTCTCACATATAGTAATACTACCAGAACATTTCTCAGTCTCAGGTTTTCTCACGGGGTTTTCCTTGACCGTCAGACGATACTGTTACCAATTTAAATTAGTAAGTGTACGCGAATTTTGTAAAATTCATTATTACACACTGGGGTTCGAGCCAGCAGACATCGAAATGTTATTCTACTAGTGAAACTAGTAGACTACCACTATTGAAAAAACTTGGTAACTGATACTGAAAAATATCGGTACACATAATTATCTTATTTAGATAAAACAATAATGATGACGATTATCAATATGTTTGAATGACGTTTATGTAAGTGGCTCTTAGAACTGTACTGTTATATTTTAAAACATATATGGTATAAACTGTACAAATATACTGGATTAAAAACTGTAAATCAATGTTAAGCTGAATTAAATTTTTTTTAACATAGCCGATATATATCGATATATCAAAATATCGATATATCGAAAATCCGATATTTTTAAAAATATCAACAGTCCTAGTATATTCATGTTTCGATAAGCCACTTGAATACCTCTTTAAATGCACTTTCACTACTAGTATCGTAGTTAGCTCGTACTAATCTGCTGTCGGGTGCACGCCTCCAAATAATTGATAAGCGTATCATTAGTTAAATCAAATAATCTTCTTCGTTTATTACACAAGAAAATAAACATTCGTAAACTGCCGAACTGTATATTTACGATCATGTGATTCATAATGCACGAGTGTGCGTGTACACGTAGTGCTGTGTTACCGTATCTAAATTGGACTGTGTATCGCGGGTAACGTTACACGAGGCCATTATGTAAACAGCTCGTAGTGAACGGAACGGTATTGGACCGAGGCGCGGGACCAGCGCGCCGCGCCCTCGTGCGCAGCGCCACCGTGCATGCGTGCGACCGAAAAGTGAAACATAACATCTCTAGAAAATTCTTTTTTCTTTTGCAACCAATCTTCTAGTCTCCTGCCATTGTCGAACAGGTATATTACAGGTTTCTTGCGATCATCTCAATGAACTAACAAAACGGTGACCGTCTTGATAGAACTTTGCAGGAAGTTTTTATGGGAAGTCAGAATCCATGCTCAGTTGTATTATTTCCGATCGACAATTGTGCACCGTAACCGAACTATATACAAACGTATATCGCCACCAATACTACATAACATAGAGCCAAATAACACAAGATTTTCTTTTTGATCTGACTACGCTATTGACCTAGCAAGGTCTTAGCAGCTTCACCGACTACTATAAGATTATGAATAATATAAAGTCCACTACATGATATTCCAATATCCCGCCAAAAACTCTTAAAAGATTCTTATTTACTTGAACATCGCATGATGAAATTCATTTTGTCACTGATTATTCTAAGGCTATTTTGAAAGCAACTAAAAGTTTTTATATATTAAATACTCTGAAAATGAAATATCAAATCAATAACAAAAACATTAAAAAATAAACAATTAATTGAAGTAAAATATATTGGTTATTTGAACTTATCATTTTAAGGCAGTTTTGTGACATCAAAGTTTATTTCAAAAGTTACGTTTCAATAAAAAATATCTAGCAATTATACAATTTCTATGCTTCCGCGATTTAACCAACAGCATTGCGTCTACATATTTTAAAGTTAATGCATATTAAAACTTCTAGATTAGAAATTGTAAAAAAAATCATATACATAACATAAACATATTATATAAACCGTCATTTTTGGGAATGATAATAAAATCAGTCTATGTATTTCAACATCATACATAGGTACTAATGTATAAATGAAAATTGACAAGTACGAGGTCGCGGGAGTAATATTACGTACAGTTGTCATAGAGTAATCAAACAGATATGATAATTCGTTTTTTTTTTTTTCATAAACATTGTTACATCAATAGGTGTATATACCTATATAAAATAATAGTGCACAACATGGTATTGTTTAAAACGATAACTGCCTCATCGCGGTTACAAACATTTCTAGGCTGTTCAAGTATTAATTACGTAAGCAGAATTTTTGTAATTTCTGGTCCCTCCCTCCTCCTGATCAGCAAAAGTAAACAATGTTCTTACCAAATGATTCCGTAAACATTGATTGATATAAGTATTTTTCAATTTGTTCTAGTTATATCAATAAATATTGCTGACGTTGTCTCCCACCATCAGTGCTTACGTAATAGTGTGGCCCCATCGAAGCGATGTTACTTTTCAAGTCAAAATGATTAATTATTACAAGATGTTTTAAAATAATAAAGCCAATTTTGGTAAGATACATTTACGACATGATCACAATATATACTAATTTCTCATAGGAAAGCGATGATCCAAGCACCCCAAATAACCATATTATATAACCATGGCTGCCCGAAACAAAAATTTTACCGCAATCTAAATATATAAAACTCCAGTATCATGATTTTGTTCACGATGAACTTCGAAACTATTCAACCGATCTTCATGGAACTTGGTATTTATGTATAATTTGATCCAACTTGAGATATAGGATAATTTATATTTCGATTACTAACGTCAATATTTTTTAATTACGTACTTAAATGATTGTTAATGTTGATTATTGTTATTAATTGTAAGTTTCATCAGTCTCGGATAGATGGCGCTTTAAATTAGTTTCTTGGCAGAAAACTGTAGAACCGACTGTTATAGATGTGTCATAGATGGCGCCACGTTATAATCTTGAATTTCTTTTTCAATTCCAATTTATTTTATGGTGCACGTGTTCTGATAATCTATTTACTACGTAACCTCGCTTTTTCTGAATCAAGTTTTTAGGCATTACCCCACAATACCAAATATTTCTCCTTATATATTATATGCATATATAATATTATAATTATATAATAAAATATACATTATAATTCATTTCACAGTGAAAACAAGATTTTTCTTAACGAAAAGGCTCAGCATAAGTAACCGTGAATGTGTGTAAGCTACCTACTTAATACGAGAGCACTGGAAGTAACTGGTAACTACGTTTACTGGCACTGAGTAAATATATGTAAAGCCAATTTCCTAGGCTGAAGCACTTACCGCTTGGCAGAGCCGTAACTAGGTAGGTCCGGGGGTTATAAACCTCCGAGTCTACTACTCATATTGCTGCAATCACACTTGGTAGCGAATTATTATATACATATTTTATTATACAAATATTTGAAAAGCGTATCTAATTAGACTTGTGTAGTTACAATACATTTTTGAATTCGGTGACGTTTTATAAAAACTTATGGCATACAATTTTCAAGTTTTTATAGTTTTATAGCCTCATTTTGAGTTAATTACGATATTATTTGATTATTAATATTTATAAAACGTATTTCACTGTCTGCATTTTGCAATTTCAAATAACATGTAAACCAAGAGGACTACTGGCTATCTCGTACTGCTGTTGCTACCGGAATATTTATATGTATTTGGCAACAGATTTTCAACTTGTGATTGATATAACCAGGCGGATATAAGAAGAGCCCTAACAAAATACTCACTGCCACCTAGCATCTGTTTAAAAATTCTATACAGAGAAAGTGCAATAATTTATAAAGGAATTGTTTAATCCGGACAAAATATAACGACAAATGTGAAATTGGAAAAAAATTACCCAAACTGAAAATGAAGAAAATAAATAAACACAGATCAAATCTAGGCTATTGCTAGAATTTATTATATCGCCAAAAAGCGTCACACGACTAACGTTTTCAAAGTAGTATTAAAAAAAAACAAGTCCCCCGCAAAAAAAATCTGAATACACACACACACCCGTCTAGAATATTGTAGAGAAAGTAACCTAAAAGCGTCTACATTCACATGCGTTTTAGATAAAACTGCTACGAGAAAAAAATGTATTTTATCATACAATGGGGCGTTTATATAACTGTCCATCAATCACGCTTACATCTCGCAAAATGTTAAAAGAAAATTCTTCCGAGGCAGGGCTGGCATTTTTTCCCCCTAAAACCCATTCCGTTAAATGCGATACAAAAAAATGTCCTTAATATATTCGCAGGTAATTTATAGGACGTTAGAACTTAGATAAAAAAAAGATATATGTACAGTACGTTACGTTTCATCGTATATCTCATTAGGGTTATGTCATTACGGCACCTTCAAAAACGACCGAATGAATCTAAAACTTTTAAAGGCAGTTTAACATTAGTTTATCTTTGGCAAGCATATATTGTTCTTCCATTATTAACGATTCAGTGAAGCTGAAATACGTATTTTATCCAGGTAAATCACGACGTGGATTGCTTACGGGTGAAGCCGCTTTAACCGTTTTTATATGTTCTACTTCTTTACACCCTTGTCAAAAATTAAGCAAGTGACAAAAATTAACAATAGATCTGATTAATATAATGACATAAAAATGGTAAAAAATGGGAGTTCAACCTTCTTGGTGGTTTGTTCTCAATACATTCCAAATATAAGTATACTAGCTTTTGCTCGCGATATCGTTCGCATTAATCTACATTTGAGCTATCTGAATATTAGGTAATTTTTTCTCGAAGAATCTACCCTATGTTCTTTGCTATACTCGTGGCAACGTGTATGCAAAATTTCATGATAATGGATTGAGTAGCTAAGACGTTAAACCGTATCAAACAAGCAAACAGACAAACAAAAAAAACTCACATTCGCATTTACAACATTAGTAGAGAAGTCATGATTATTATCATTCATCTTTTAGCGACACCCCTAGTGAAAACCCAGAACAATTAATATCAGTAACACATAAACGAAACGTTTACTCGATTTTCGACAACTATCGATTTAAATTTGAAATGAATTGAAATCGAAATTGAAATTAGACGCCGACCAACGGTCTATCCGTTTAATATTGATTTCTTTGTTAGACGTGAATTCCCCGAGCATTAAATATGATACTTGTGATTAATAAAATTACTGTATATTTGTAAAGTCTTTTACAATTGGATAGTTTGAAAAGAAGAAAAAAAAAGCCGTCACTAAACTATAAACAAAAAGATAAGTAGCGTCATGGAACAACTTCAGTGAGTATTTTCTATATGATAATTTAAATATAATATTATAATCGTTTTATGTGTCATAAATTATGTAAATTACCTTATTCAACATATGCTCAACTTAAAAGTGACAATCAATGGACATTAGAAAACAACATATCAGCAAGCAAGATATTAGTTTAATCACGCCTTCCTTAAGAGAAAACTGAAGCTCCTTATAAGGTTCTAAGATAGGTCAATTTTCACAATATGAAACCATGCTACAATTAAGCCTACATTACTGTTTATAACTGATCCCTTAAAATCTGATTACGCCACTGAATAATTGATGAAAATAAGCCAAGTGTTCCTATTTTCTACTAGGTTTTGGTACTCGCGCGATACAGTGACATAAAAATTTACATCACTGCTACAACACTACACGATCACCCACACACACGTGCACGCCTACACGCTTACACATGGAAGTGTAAGGGTTTTATTTTTTTCCCTTATCGAACTGAAAAAAACTCTAATTTTCCGATAAAAAAATACATGGAGGGGTTGTTGAGGCGTGTATGCTTGGAACACATATGCGTCTCAACAACTCAAACATATATGAATAGTTAGCTAGGTTAGCTAAGATAGGTCGCGATTTTGCATGCAACGGGCAACAGCCAAGCCGAGGTGTGCTGTGCACTCTTGAGCTAGTTGCCCAAATAAAGTCGGCTGAGTGCCTTAAGCGCTCGCCTTAGTAGTTCGGTGAAGCTGTTAAGACCTTGCTAGGTCAATAGCGTGAGTTCGAAAAAAAAAAACTAGGTTTTGGTTCCCAAATCTCAGAAATATAATAATTCAGGGGCGACTGCATATATAATACACAAAAGTATTATAAACTGCAACATATCTTTGTTCGTTCAGTAGTATACTTTATAGCTGGAGATTTATATGCCCAATTTAAAATCAGATATCTACTCTCTGATCAGGGTTAAATATATTATTCTGTTACATTAAGCAATATAAGGTGTACCCGCTTAAGACCAAAAGTCAGGACACTGTTGAGGGTCCCTGTCGAGTAGGGCTAAAGCATTGAAGAGGCAGTTTCTCTCCCGGCTAGATGATGCTAGAAGAAAACCGAGGGCATTCCCTGGTATTTCCATTTACACTGCAAGGCGAGATGAAAGATTTAAGAAAAATACAGAATTGAGAACCTCCTCCTTTTTTTGAAGTTGGTTAAAAAAGGTGATATATGCATCAATTTCAATCGAGTTTTACAGTAAGTTACCTAAACTAAAAAATAGACAAATTTGTAAATAAGAACAGAGCTGTGGACACTGCACACAACCACAGGTTAAGTTATATATATAATAAGTTATCTAAGTTACAACTCAATTGAATCCTTACAAGTTTAATCAAAACCCGGGCTTTAACAAAATGAAAGACTCGATTTCATCATATCCCCGGGGAGATACGCGGGTTTCGATCAAATCCCTAGACTGGCTTAGTATTATCATGAAATTAAGACTCTCTTCGCAATCGCAATAATACAAACTACTGGGACACAATAAAACTTACTGTATCTAGATATTATCGTTGTAAATCATTATGTAAAAATGTTTTTTTTTACCTTACTTCAAAAAATGTCGAAAATTTAGGCCTCTAGATCAGAATAGTTTAAATCATAGATTGCCACGGTGGTCCATATGGCCCAAGGGAGTGTCGATATCGAATATAAAGAGGTCTACGTCAGCGAATAAAAACTCTGGAGGTCGACGAGCTGGAAAAGGGGATCCATAATAGTGAATTACATTTAAACAAGTCATTATGCAAATTTTAACGTTCTGTATACATACAGTAATAAAATATGACAATGTGTTTATACTTGCATGATACTTTTATACAATATACATATAAGTAAATACTTCTAAAAGGTAAATGTTTATAGAATTTGATCATGATGTGAAGCTAGATTCAGACGATTTCATGATTACATGCTTCCGTCAATAAAGAGAAGACTCCTGATCGATGATGGGATGAATTTATATAATTAATTGATAGGATATATATACTTATATATAGATATTTTAATCTTTGAAAAAAAACCATTTAATTATTATGAATTGAATTGTAGAAAATTATTCTATTCATAATACCTAATTACATTTTTTTTATATTTTCATTTGCTATTCAAAATATTCTCAAGATACGAATTCTATCCAATACAGTAACAATTCGTAAGGGGTTTACGAGACAAACAAGTTTGGGGAGCATGTAGTCCGGTGAAGCTGTTAAGACCTTACTGGGTCAATAGTGTAGACATTTCGAAAAAAAAAAAAAAGTTTGGGGAGCATTGCTTTAAATAATAAAAAATATGAATTAATGTAATGCAGTAGCCGATTGTTTAGAATATAAATTAATTTAAAAAAAATCGGCAGTACCGTGCATTAATTTTTACATTAAAATCACAGTTAAAGCGATTTAATATTGAATGCGATATATATATTTTTATATCATAGGAGGTTGGGTCATCTGCTTTTAAGTGATCACCACCATCCATAGGCACTAGGAACACTAGAGGAGTCGCAAGTGCGTTGCAAGCCAGTGTTTGGGAAAGGCGGAGGGGAGATGGTCTTCCGGCGCTTTTATTGACCAAACGAAACGCAACAATTGAAGCACTGTCAATTCAAGGCGTTTTTGTGAGAGGGTGGTACCTGCTACCCCGGCGGAGCCAACCTATTCATGTTAAAGCCAGTAATTCAGTATGGCTCTACCACCTACAAAATTCATTGGTCTTAATTTAATTCAATATTTTTCTTCATCGTGATTACATACATTATTTGCGATACTAATATTGATCCTATAATATATAAAAGACCGTATACCAAAATCAGAAATCAATATATCATAAATAGAATCATGTAACGTAAAATTTTTTTTAAGAAATAGCTCTATAGTTCAAGCGAGCAGAGCCGCGCGTAAATGTAGTTGTAAAATCTTAGTTTTTACATTTTGTTTTCGCTAAATGAACACTCTAGTTTTATTAATTAGTAAGCCTGTTTGTTACTATTCAGTTCCACGCCCTGTATATAAAGCGTAAACACAAAAGGGGGGCACACAAAACTGGAAGCCCCGATAACCCTCGACATTGATATTGTACCCATAAAGCGAGAGAGTGGAAAGATATTTTCACCTGTGGACATACATACACGCACATATATCTTCCATATGTTTTCTTTATTAATTTTTAACTTCTAATATATAAAGATCTCGTGTAACGATGTGTGTGGTCGAACTCCTCCGAAGCTCCCATTTTTATGAAATTTTAAATGTATATTTGGCTGGTACGAGAATAGGCCGTAAAGTATATTTTATTTTACTTTAACCCAGATTTTATTTTAATACATTTTTATTTCATCAAAAAATCCTAAATTTTTACCCACGTAAACACTCCCACTTTCCCATTTTCTATTTGCGATAGTATTATTTTTGTATGAACAATATCCAAATGATTCAACAGTCAAAAAAATCATAAAGCATATCTTCGAATAACATTTTAATTTTTGTTTCATTAATATCTGTTTGGTTCATGAATAGTTTTAATGACGATGCGACTTAGTACGAGAAAGAAATAGATAGTAAAGACTTAATTAGTTCCATTTTGAACATCAGGTTCCAAGCGCAAGAAGTCGCGGGCACAGCTAGAATAGATCTAAAGATACATATTCAATATAGAAATAATTAAAGCATGCGGAGACATGGACAAGATTAATCTTCATACCAAATTATATATTAGTTTTAATGGTGAACTACATGTAAAATTACTAATACAAAAGGCTTCAGCCATTCCAACCATTATGAATCCAGATCAATTGAAACGTAAACACAGAAGACCCGATAACAATATTAACAATTACTTGTCTACACACTACACTCAAGTACACATAAGCTTTCATAATTTTAGTACAAAATATCCCTTTTCCCCAATGGCAAATTGTCTTTATTTACCGAGACGAGTTACGCTACACTCCGCAAGCTTTTCGACTTGAATAGTCAATATACGTATGCGTATAAAGGAACGAAATTTGTTTATATAAATACAATTTGGAGGTACGTCGAATAGTCAAAATGAGTACTTCAAAAATAGAGACAACCTATCATGTGTATTATGTGTATTATGTATTAGCCTCCAACTATAATGGAGTTTATAACGTTCACCAGATTAGGTCCCCCTATGCAGCAGCTCAATCCTAAGTCCTTTCCCTCGGCGTGGAGGCTTTGAGTGCGCTGCTCGCGCGATACAGTGATACAAAATCTTACATCACTGCGACAACATTACACATTAAAGTATATAACAACGTATTATGAATGTATTAGGTCATAATATTTCATGCAAAGTTTTGTATGTTTGTGTATAGTTAATCACCTCCACACACGTACACGCATACACGCTTACACATGAAAGTAGAAGGGTCTTATTTTTTTCTTTTATCAAACTGAAATAATTTTGAAAATTATCCCATACGAAATATATGAGTTGTTGAAGTATGTATGCTTGGTACACATAGGTATCACATAGGTATATTACAATAACTTTTGATGGAATGGACCGATTTTAATGAAACAAAGACTACGTTATTCTCGAAGATATGCTTTATGATTTTCTTGGTGTGCTTATATTGTGAACCCAGTATTTTAGCAGTTATGCGTATTCATACAAGCAGACAGACAGATAGATAGACAGACAGACATTTCCATAAATGATCAAAATGTATTTTTTTTTTCACGAAAATGTAATAAGTACAGACAAGTTAAATTTACATTCTTATTATCTATTAATATTATTATCTTATACCTTTAAACGAGCAGTTCTTGTATATTTTTATATTTGTATGTATTCAGGATCTCGGAAACGGCGTCATCTATTTTCATGAAACTTAGTATGTACGTAGTTTCGGGGACGATTAATCGATCTAGCTAGATTTTATTCGTAGAAAACTGTTTTAACTGAGTTTTCAGAAAATGAATAAATATAGCCAGAAAGGTGAAGGCGAGTTTCGCCGGCGCTGTCAAAACAAATATAGCTCAGATTGAAATCGGTTGATTCGTAGATCCGTGTAACCCCAGCTCGAATCAGAATGACAGCAGATTTTGTAAAGAAAATATTAATTTAATAAGCAGACCTAACAGTTTATTTTAATTTAAAGATGTTTTTTACAGAACCGAGCTAGGCTCGGTCGCCAAGGTACTATAGAATATGTTTAATATAATAGATGATCAATTAAATCATAATTATTTAAATATCGCAATTACTAAAGTCAAGTCCTTTGACGGGTTTAGGCAAAATAATGACGAGTAAATTTTGAATTTTGACTGAAAAAATTATTATGATTGAAGCGCGCAAAACGACACCTAATAGCGACACCGTGAAGTTGGATCGTAACGGTCATGTTATCGTGAGAACTGATAACTATTTCAACGTAAAGTACTTGTTTAATATCATTAGTAACAGAAAAGAAAACAATCATACATGAATATATTCTATTTATATAGTCTGTAGTTTGCATTTATATAGTGGTAATTGTGAATATTCGTGATAAAAGGTTTTTCATATTACAAACTTTTTAAATGTATTTACAGATTTGATGTTTATATGTTAAGTTTCTTTTATTTCTTTACTTTGATTTATTATTATTAATCCATTATTATTTGAAAAATTAATTTATTTCTCTTTTTAGTATCTTACTTCATTCTGTATAATTTGGGAGGCTTCTAAAAGGTATTTCAATTTTTTCAATCAATAAGTTATCAATTGCATTTTACTTACATTTGTAAGTACAATTATATTTTTAACTTATAAATCTTTACGTAATATAAAATTCAATTAGATAATTATTTCCTCAATTTGATCAGTCTTCAACGTTGACTCGTAACATTGAGTATCTATCATACATAACAAAAATACGTAATTTATTTACCTCGATTGATTTTCGTTTCCAAAATGATTCATAGCACTGCGAGAATAAGGATAAACTAATTTTGAGCCAAGCGGTTACGGATTAAATTCTAAACAGAGCTTTATTTAGAATTTTATACAATCACTATAATAGTTATTGTATATGTTATACTAGTTGTCACCAGTGACTTTTCCTCGTCGAAATGGTTTTTTTTTTTTTTTTTTTTATTGACGCACGACAAAGTGACTGCACTATACCTGATGGTAAGCATAGTACAATCCAAAAACAGTGGCGACCACCGAGAGACAGATCATCCATCGTCGGTCGCCGATGTCATGCCGGCTATAATGACGAAAGTCACCTGGTACTGGATATGCACAGGCTGATCCCGAAACGCGACGCTCTAAAGCGAGTCACTATGACGGGCTTTTTCGCCATGTACATGGTGGTTGCGACCCAGTCGGGCTGTAAAACCCTACCACCCCGCTATCGCCATTGCCTCGTTCGTTGGTCAGCAGGGTGCACCACGTGCAGGTGAGGTTGGCTTGGGTGTCTCAAGTCTTATGATATTACTCGACACCCCTTACACCCCTTTGCTTTTTTTTGGGTAATACATGTGTCATAAATAATTGTAGTCTTTTTTTATTTTAATTCTGCTATTACATGTTAAGTCCTATATCATGGGTAAGAGAATAGTTTTGTTAATTCAGCGGTTTATAATTTATAGGTTTTAGGTTGTTAGATTTGAGATATCAGATTTAAAATTACTGAAATACGTAAGGTTTGACATATTATTATTAGTTTTATTTAAAGAAATGCTAGAATAAGACCCTAAATCAAAGTACACTTGTTGCGTTGCATCGGAATTATATATTGAAATCAATTTTCTATCTATATACATAATGTTTACTTGGGTTAGACAAATACTGAAGTCAAAACAAAACTCGTAAATGAGTATTTTCAATAACATTCACTAATGTATGTCACGATACCAATAAAGCTAAAAATAAATTCTAATATTGTAAATGAATACCAATAGAAATAAAGTCTATGCACGGTAAAAAATTACGTTCGTATATATAAGAATGTAGTACATTAGCATACGTACACTCGCAGCTTTGTTTTGCTTATGTCCTATACAGTAGCTATAAGCACTTCCTGCCCTGATATATCTAAACAAATATAAACTCAAATCGCACGCTGATGTCCCAGGAACATCACCACAGACCCGTGACGTAACCAGACATCAGTGCCTACTGCCAAATGGGTTACAAATCGCCCCGCCCGTCCCTCATAACGACTGCACTCTTGCCTACACTCGTGCCAAGGTCACACCGCGATAACAGAGCCACGCGCCGGCATTAAGAGAAAAAAAAAAACAAACTCACCTGTTCTTTTCCAACTCGTTATGAGTCGTCCTGGAACAAAAAACACTGTCACGTAAAACCATTTTCAACACAATCACATATGACACTTCACTACATTTATTTATATGCAATTATGATCACAACACCGGCTTCGAAACTCACCTGCTGCCCTGAGATTTCTTCGTCTTGGGCCGTCTACCACCAGTCCTCGACTGTTCGTACGCCGGCAAGCTCGACGCGTACCCGTGTTCACCCTCTGCAACAAAGAACACTGCCATTCCGTCAAAATCAGCTGATTACCGCACGGCAAAAATAGACGGGAGCCATGTTTGACGTGAACTGCATATACACTCGATTGACAATTCAAACAAAGAAAGTCCAAATCACCTCTATCGCGCCTTTCTATATATTCAGCGGCTTGGAGCAGAGCAGCAATACTCATATTTATTGTATCCCGGTTTAGCACAGGTATTCACGAACGTCACACGACTTTATTCGAATAAAAACTATAAATAAAAGTATTAACGCGCTCCAAAGACTACGACTGCGTTCGTCGATGTCAAAAACACACTGGCCGAGTCGGGACGCGCGACAGTGTACGCCGGTTCGTGATTTGTCGGATGGTGTTCGTGTCGCACTCGGCGGACCAATAGGATCGCGCCAGTACCCACAATAAAATACCTGGGTCAATCACGTGAACTTTGTTTCCAAACAAAACATTTTTTTTCTATACACTCTCGATACATAGTGTTTTGGAATATGTTTTTAATTTTTATATATGCCTATATATGTACTTGTAACACTGAATAACGTTATAAGTATGAACTTGTATAGTTACTTCCATAATTGTTTTCTAATTCGAAATATAAATAAAACATTACATATTAACTATTATACTTGTATATTTTGTAAACGTTACAAAATTTTAAAATAGTATAACAATATCTCCTCGCCACCAAATTTAAATATCTATATTTACTTGTTCAATCATGTACCAATAAAAAACTAAATCAATTACATTCGCAAAACTGTTTTCATATTTAATATTCTTAAACAGATTTTAATAGTATCATTCAATATTGTTAGCATATATATTCTAGCAAATATGACGGGCAAGAGATGTTGTCTTGGCATCTGAAACAATACAAATTAATTATTAGTTACTTTGCATTTATAAAACAAATTTCAAAGGAGTAGAATTAATTAGAATTCATAGAAGTGAATCATTATATACTAAGCAATATTTATGACTATTCATAGTTAATGCATCGTTAGGTTTTAAATGTACCGCCAAGAAAGTTTGGCCGTATACTGGTCGCCCGTTGATATATATTTTGAAAGATATTCCTGGTAATATACAATTCATCTTCAATAGCAATAATATAATGTAGAATACGGTAAAATCGTTATATTTTGGATTGCTTATCGATGGATGTCCAAAATTCCGTAATATATCATCTTTGCTTATTGGAAAATTCTTTAAAATTTATATGCCAATAATGGATAAATCAACAAAGAATAGATATCAATCTTATAACAATTCGAATTGTTATAATTTAAAAATTAAAATAAGTCGTAGAAATTTATTACGTAAAATGACAATGACTACAATTTTCATACCAAGGAGAACTTACAAGAATCTAATAAGAATAACAAAATTTATACAATTCCCTAGATATAATTCAATATAAAGGATACAATGAGGCATAACAGTATACATAGAAAAATAATACTATTAGTAATGTATATTACTACTTATACTCGTCACATAAAACAATTACATTATTTTCATTAAAAATGGCTTCTTTTGCATTTTTTAAGGATATATAAGTTTGTAGACATTATACTCTAAAAACATGTCATTATTTGAACCACTAGTGTTTTTACCGAAATAACATAAACAATATTATCTTTATACAACAAATTTAATATTCTATATGTATAAACATCTGAAGGGAATTTTATTAATAAGCACTTACAAAAATACATCCCATTCTATTTTATAATTTAATTTTCTTTTATTTCTTTTTTTTATTGAAGCACGACATAGTGACTGCACTACGCCTGATGTTAAGCATAGTACAATCCAAAGACATCGGCAACCACCGAGAGATAGATTATCCATCGCCGGTCGCCGCTGTCATGCCGGCCATAATGACGAAAGTCACCCGGTACTGGATATACACAGGCTGATCCCGAAACGCGACGCGCAGAACCGAGTCACTATGACGGGCGTTTTCGCCAAATACATGGTGGTTGCGACGCAGTCAGGCTGTAAACCCTACAAACCCGCTTTCGCCATTGCCTCGTTCGTTATTCAGCAGAGTGCACCACGTGCAGGTGAGGTTGGCTTGGGTGTCTCAAGTCTTAAGATGTTACGAGACACCCCTTACACACAAAATTTCTGAAGCTAAGTGGCTTTTTTATAATTTATTCGGACACCATCGATGGACGTAGGTCCGAAATTTTTGCAGCCGAGTCAAAGCTTCCGTGAAGGAAAACATCATGGTGAAACCATGGAGGTAAGGTTTTTTTTAAGTCTACCTTCAAGTTGAATATCTGCCACCAAGCACGAGTTGTGCGTTCTGGCAACTGCACTTCAGAGCCAATCCCACCTAATTTTAACATGCTTACTATATTAGACCACAGCGTCATTTAATATCAGATTAGATTATCGTCAAAATACCTATAGAGTAATTGAAAAAAGGGTATAACAATAATTAATCATAAATTAAAAACGAGTCTCAGACCAAGTAATAGTAAAAAGTTACAACACTATAATAAACATAAGAGATATCGCTAGAGATTATAGATAATAAAAAATCAAACTTGCCATCAATATCTTGATCTTCCTATAATATCGACTGTATACCAACACTAATGACGACAGAAAATTGCAAATATTGTGTGGTCGAAATTCGCAAGAGTTTCCGTCGATATCCACGCTATTCCTTAATAGGGTCGGTAGGGACATGACGTAATTAAATATTAACGACCACTCATCCTAAAAGAATATTGAAATCAGTTTTTAATAATCATTTAATTATTTGCAAATTGAAATATTTGCTGTGAGACAATAGACGTATGTATTTTTATTTTGATTACTGATTCGTTCAGTGTAGCCATAACTTATGGAATAGACCTAGACAATGACATTAGCATGCTCATATGGTCAGTATGGTTTAAACCTAGTCAAGCTCTCAGAATTGTATGTCAAATGAGGCCTTGACTATCACCAGATGAGAGATGGTCATTTCTCTTCTCTCTGATCTAATTTTAAAGTAATAATATATAAAGATCAATATAGTTTAAGCAAGTAACATATATGTGGAAGGCACAACAGGGTGGCCTTTTTGTGGATACCTTGCATTTTTATAATAATTTGCTTATGTAAGGGATCTAACATCAACAGACTTTTTTGGGATTTGTCTACTTGACAAATGGTCTAACAAATCATAAAGAAATCTGTCACCGCAACTCACACTAGTGCATAATATTTTGTCACTTTCAAGTATATATACAGCTACCTTCATTAGATTAGGTTATGCTGTTAAAAAATATATCCAGATAATTTTATTTTGCAATATGCATTAAAATTTGGAAGCTGTAAAGACAGTGGCAGAGAAAAGAAAACCTCCCATCTGTCACTATTTCTTTATAGTCCATTCCTTATCATCAGGTGAAGTAGTCATTTTCCTAGATGTTGAAAAAAACCTTTTATAAAATAATATGAAAGATATTGTTTAAAAGACAATTTTTACATGAATAGATTACAATTAACACAACCACTAAACATCTAATTAAAATGACAAATTGTATTTGTTGCATTAAAAAACAACTTCAATCTCCTTATTAACAGATACTAATTAAAAACCTACCTCATCTGTGAGTAATGTGAAGTCAATATCTTTAACATCTGGCAGTGATGGATACATTCCACTATTCATAAAATTCATAATAATATGCTCTAGTCTTGCACAATTGTACAGTATGAATGCAGCACCTGAGAATCAATAATTCAAATATAATAACTAATTAATGATAATAATCTCATTACTAGGCTAAAGATATATGTGTAAATGACACTCGTTGAAATGCCGTGTCAGTATATATATTATAATGATCTCAAGTATAATAAAGTTAATAACCCATTGAAAGAGTGATTAGACAACTATAATATAACTATAGTAAAACACTTTACACATTCTCTTGATATTTTCTTTAGTATTATTATTCACTAGCCTCAACATGCGACTTTGTTCGTATGAAATAGATACTTTAGGCTAATGCTAATACACAGCGGAAGTAGTCAAGAGGAAGAAAACTCCAATTTTTAAACACTCTTCATTGTTGCTCCGCTCCTATTGGTCTTAGCGTAATGATATATAGCCTATAACCATCCTCGATAAATGACCTGTACAACATTGAAAGAATTTTTCAAATCGAACCAGTAGTTCCTGAGACTACCCCCTACAACATCACAATGTCACAAACTTTAACTCTGATATAAAATATATATTCCATTAAGCATAACCATTGAATACTGTACATTTTGAAGTGTAAACAGTTAAATCAAGTACAATATATATTCCCTAATCTTAGTTGCAGGTTTGCAACCATTTACAACTAATAGTTGCTACAAACAAATTGATGTAGTCTACCTTTATTACATAATTCTTAGTATGTATTCCAACTAAACCTAGCAGGATGACAATAATTGTTGAATAATCAGTCTTTTTTGAACTTTAAGTGTCTAATACACTTGTATCAAGAAATACAAAAACAAAAAGAAAGAAATAACGTTACCTCTACTAGAACCAGCTGATTGGCTGCCAAAATTAATTTTAACAGCACAACACGGTTTTGTCTGTAGTAATTCAAATGCAACAGCTGATTCTCCAAGATTTTCCATAGTTTCTTTCCAATTGTATGTGTCATTTGATAATCTAACACCATATTTGTGTTGTGCTATGAGTGCCATTTCATCTTTCCTTAATCTGAAATTATACAATACATCAAACTGGTTTTTCAAAAAAAAAACAAATGAGTAAATTTATTTTTATGAAAGTGAACCATTTACACATCTTTTAAACTAATATTATTTCATCTTTTATAAGTAAACTGGTAAACCGCCCATTTTAGAAATAAAAATATTTGTCCATTTATAATTACTATGCTTTGTACGCACAATATGTTCTTAAATTTAAAAATTGAATTCTCACTACACATACAACTGCATTCAGTAGCTATGTTTTTATTTACCATAGAATAAATAACAATAAATAAATATTTTTTACAAACCTTATATAATCTTCAGCAGTAATTAGCGTCTCTTTTGATCCAGTTTTAGCATTAAGTACTTGTCCACACAATATCACTCTTCCATTACTTTTACTACATGATTTCGAAGTCACTGTTATCTTTGTATCATTCAAATCACTATCAGTAATACAACACAAGTTTTTCACAACTTTACTTAAATACTTAATACGTAAATAGGTTATAGAATTTATATCATCACATTGTTTCTCTATGGATACTATTGAAGTTTTTATGTGAATTTTTTTCGTTAAAAAAGAAATATTGGTTACTGCCTCTGTTAATCCTAAGTGCATACATATAGTCCGTTCTAAAAACATATGAACGCGGCCTTTATATTCTTTCGCTGTCCGAACTTGTAATTTCCATTTTTTTGATTCTGCCAATATATCATCAACATTTTTACCGATATAGTGTAATAATGTGCTATTGTCACTGCTTGAATTTTTTATCGAAGGGATAAATACATGCCAAGATTTAGGGTTATTCGGAAAACTAAATTCACCGTTTATCAGTAAGTCTTCCGTATGCTTTTTAACCAACAAGCCTTTTGTGCTGACCTTTTTATTTAAGACAAACGTATATACATTTTGTACAAAATTTTCAAGACTACTTTCCATATTTTATATTTCCTATTGTTATGTTGATAATGATATGAATTTTAGACCACATAAATTTAAAACCATATGATTCTATTGTCAAAACAATGATGACATCTTAGATAACATATTTGACATGAGAATGACATTGACAAATTCTTTTATAGATTATAAAATGGACTTTCTTTCAGTCCTTTAAGTAGAACAGAAGATAACATTAATAATAAATAGACATTAACAATAAAGGCTTTATAATATTATATCTAACACTAAACCGAAACAGAACATTTAAGTCTACATACAAATACATTTATAGTGGAAATATAATTATATTATTACTTTATTTATTGGCCAGGATTGTTAGACTAAATGATAAATGAAATTTCGCCTAATATTATTTCTTTAATTGAATATGGTTCTTAACACAATAACTACTTGAAAAATATTTCATAGAACAACCAAAGCTCAAGGACAATCAAAAAATTAACATTGACAAAAATGTTTCTGAATGAAACGAATCAAACTAGTATGGGAAACCAACTTGCGGTATTTTTTTAAATTGATGGGAATTTGTTATAATAAAGATCTGTTTATAATAAAGAGGCTGATAGTTCGATAAATAGTATTTCAAAACACGTTTATGGTTATTAAATTATAATACACTTTAAAAATATTGCTTATCTTTATTTTATATGCTCTTGTAACACCACTTAAAATAATTATTTAGCGCAACATCTACTTGATAGCTAACTAAAAATGTAGTAAAAGGATTAGATAAATACTAATACTAATATAATTACTTCTGATTTATCAATATTATTGTCAAATAACATCGAATTAACAAATTGATATGTTAGCAAACCACATAGTTTCATGACTCCATAGACTCATGTTTAATAAATTTCTTTTGATAACGTCGATGTTAGCTAGACTTAATTATACAATCAGATTGTATAAAAACCGCAAAAAAAAAACATGACAAATGTATAAAACAATATCTGCATACTATGTGTGTCGCCATTTGCTAGCGCTGGTAAAAGATAAACAAACAAATTTAGTGTATGTAGATAAATAACGAATGATAATAATTTTCAAACACTGTGGTGTCGATTGATGTAGGTTTTTTTTTCGAACTGACTACGCCATTGACCTAGCAAGGTCTTAACAGCTTCACCGAACTACTAAGGCGAGCGCTTAAGGTACTCAGACGATTTTATTTTGGCAACCAGCTCAAGGGTGCACGGCACACCTCGGCTTGGCTGTTGCCTGATGCATGCAAAATCGCGATCTATCTTAGCTAACCTAGCTAACTATTCATATATGTTTGAGTTGTTGAAACGTATATGTGTACCAAGCTTATACGCCTCAACAACTTCTCCATATATTTATTATCGGAAAATTGAGAGTTTTTCAGTTCGATAAGGGAAGAAAAGTAAATCCTTCCACTTTCATGTGTAAGCGTGTAGGCATGCACGTGTGTGGGGGTGATCGTGTAGTGTTGTAGCAGTTATGTATATTTGTGTGTCACCGTATCGCGCAAGCAACGCACTCAAGGGCTCCTTACCGAGGGATCGAACCTAGACTGGAGCTTCTGCCGTGGGAGGCCTAATCGGGTGAATTGATGCAGGTTCGCATTCTACATTAGGCAAGAAGAGCTTTGCGTGAAGAAAATCATCGTGATAAGACTATAATATGATATTAGAGCAATTGTAATGTCCGTCAGGAAATTTATGTCCATTCAAGTTAGAATTTTGTTGCGAAGGTGTATTTCAAAATATCGACTTGTAAGCCAGTTTTTTTAAGTTTAATCTGTTATTATTTTAGTTACATCGTAACTTAACATCAGAAAACATATGGTTCAAACGCGTACGTGTTTTCCTGCAAATTATTTGGGGTGTAAGGGATGTGATAACATCTTAAGACTTCATTCATTGAAATTTGACCTGCACGTGGCACAGCTGCTGAATATTCAACGAGGTAGTTTTTTTTTCGAACTGACTACGCCATTGACCTAGCAAGGTCTTAACAGCTTCACCGAACTACTAAGGCAAGCGCTTAAGGTACTCAGCTGATTTTATTTGGGCAACTAGCTCAAGGGTGCACGGCACACCTCGGCTTGGCTGTTGCCTGTTACATGCAAACTCGCGACCTAACTTAGCTAACCTAGCTAACTATTCATATATGTTTGAGTTGTTGAGAAGCATATGTGTACCAAGCATACACGCCTCAACAACCCCTCCATATATTTTTTATCGGAAAATTAGAGTTTTTCAGTTCGATAAGGGAAAAAATAAAACCCTTCCACTTCCGTGTGTAAGCGTGTAGGTGTGCACGTGTGTGGGGGTAATCGTGTATTGTTGTAGCAGTGATGTAAATTTTTGTGTCACTATATCGCGTGAGCAGCGCACTCAAGGGCACCACACCGAGGAAACGGACCTAGGCTTGAGTCGCTGCCGAGGGGGGCCTAATCTGGTGTGCGGGAGCGAAATTTACCCCCAAACCACGGCGCCGTGATCTGTGGTTACGCGGGCGTGGGCGTGAACACACTCTGTTTGGAGAGACAGGCTGGTACTGATCGTTCGCTGCCGTTATTTCATCGGGAGGATCGGTAAAAATATGTCGCGGGCGTCTTTTGTAGCGAGCAGCGGTAAGTACGTTTTCGTATTTTGCAGCGGATACCACTAACGGACTGGAATGATTCGCGGCTTTTTCGAAGTAACTACTAGTAAGGGATTTAATGTACGTCCAGATAGAAGGCATATCCAGATCCTTGTGAAGATCCTTATTCCAGACGTACCATGGAGCACCGGTAACTTTACTTAGAACGCGGTTCTGGAGAACCTGTAACTTTTGAAAATTATCTTTCGACATATGTGCAAAAACGGGACTGCTATATGTCATTACGGGACGGATACATGTCTTATACAAGGTGAGCTTGTGTCTGAGGGACATCTTACTCTTATAACAAAGCAAAGGATGGAGGCGACCCAAGACCATAGCGGCTCTTTTTCGCACTCTATCTATATGTGACTCGAACTTTAAATGTTTATCTAATGTAACACCGAGATATTTGACCTCGCCGGCCCACGGTATATCGGCTTCATATAGCCTGATGGGTTCAAGATTATTACTACGTTGCGAAGGGTCGAAAAGTATCGCGGCACTCTTATCAGGATTAACTTCTATCTGCCATCGACGAAACCATTTACCGAATGTACAAACGGCCTTTTCGATGCACTTCCTAAGAAAGTCCGACCGCCAGCTGGAAGTGTAAATAACTGTATCGTCAGCATAACAACCTACCTCGACCCCCGGAGACCGAGGTAGATCGCTGATGTACAGGTTGAATAGTGAGGGCGCGAGAATGGTGCTCTGTGGCACACTTGAGCGTATAGAGTGGAGCGGAGATAGTTACCCATCCACTTTAAAACGGAAAGTCCTATCAGTGAGATAATCGCGGATAATATGAATTAACTTATCAGGCACGTGAGCTTTACATAATTTATGGATGAGCCCTCCATGCCAAATATTATCGGAGGCTTTGGAGACACCGAAGAAGACTGCAATTGTGCGTTTCGGTTTACGTTTTAGATCAGCATTAAATTTAGAGAAAATGTCTTGTAGGTGGTAGAGCCCCGCTGAAGCAATTTTTGGTTTCAGCATGAATAGGTCGGCTCCTCCGGGGTAGTACCACCCCTCTCACAGATAACCGACGTGAAATAACAGTGCTTGCATTGTTGTGTTTCGTTCGGTCAGTTAGAGAGCCTTAGGCCCACGTCCCTTCCTCTTTCCTTCTTTCCCTTTCCTTCCTCTCCCCCTTCTCCCATATACAGGCTGGTAACGCACTTGCGACGTCCCTGATGTCGCTAGTGTCTATGGATGGTGGTGATCACTTAACATCACGTGACCGACCAGTTCGTTTGCCTATAAAAAAAAACGAAATCCGAACTGCTCAGGTGGTATTAATTTTAAATTTGTAATCGAAACCTAGAGACGGTTTAGAAGGAGCCGCTCGTATAGTTAACCTAATGTATCTAACAGGTTAATCGGGCGATAGCTATCGGGAAGCGTAGCTTTTTTGGCAGGCTTGTGTATGCTTATCACTACGGCCTTCTTCCAGGCGGTTGGAAAGTGGCCCTGTGACATGGCCGCATTGAAGATGCAGAGAAATAAAGCTATGATGCGATCAGGAAGGAGTCTGAGTACTTCGTTCCTGATCCTATCGGGACCTGGGGACTTCCTAAGCTTTAGACGCTTGATGGCATCCGATATTTCATCAAAAGTGATAGGAGTTAGCGTATCAGATGGCGGGGATTTCAACGAGGTAATAATGGTGATAGTGGAGAATGTTCCATGGGCGAAGCAACCAAGACCAATGTGGCGACGACCATGGCTTAATTCAAAATAATTCAATAAATCAGATAAATATTGGATTTTGTTTTTAACATGCGTTAATTACGTGTGTCCGCGAGATGTAAAAAATAAGGGCCACTCAAAGAATTACCTCGCGGGCCATCTGCAAGATGACCTCCTTGCAGGAAAAGGCCATAGCTCGCCATGCCTGTTCGCTGCCTAGCATGACTGAAACCATACTCGGCAGCGATAAATTCCCCGTCCCTAACGCTGCAGCCAGAGTGTGGCGCTGCCTCTCTCACGTAGCACACTCGGACGAAGTATGCAACGCGATATTCTCCTCAGCACCGCACTCATGATATGCGGCGGCCGGCTGCCTGCGTGCGATATGGTGCAGGTACCATCCGAAGCAGCCATGCCTGGTGAGCACCTGCACCATCCTAAACGTCAGAGAGTCACTCTCCCGATCCATTCACTCTGGCAGGAGTCTATGGTGTAATGTCCATAGCGCGCATCTGCCAGGTACTGTATCCATCGTTCTAGCGCCACTTTTCTAAGTTCCCGTCTCTTAGCTTCAATCTCCCTGGGTGCCGGAGGCTCCCCACAACGTTTGCTCACTCAGTATGCCCGGATGGCCCTCATTGTCATAATACCCTGCGCGTTGCGTAGAGAATGCCGAACGAATAGTACCGTAACCTAAACCTGACTTAAGAGATGGGACTACTGCTCGAAGTCTCAATAAATAGTAACCTCAAATCTGATTCAATGTACCAGGTAGGTCTCACGATTCGGTGAACTTCCATAGTTCCTCATACTTGTCGCCTCATGCTGCAGGTGGCCGATGTGTCGCAATGGTTATAGATAAACATTGAATAATGTCACAACTTGGCTGTTAAATTTTTTTGATAAATGTCTACGGTCCGATAAAGTTTTACTTTCAGTAGTTCCATAAAACTACATATTTTTTGAAATACATAGTATCATTGCTATAAAATTTATTTTCTCGTTTAGATAAGTAATTTGGAGAATTCGTGTGGAATCACGAATGTCACTCAGGTTTTAGAGGAATTTGGACAATAAAGATTGGAAACAAAACACTGACAATTTATTGCTGTCGTATGTGATTGACAGTTGACAGATAATGTGAGTAGCGTGGCGGTTGACTGTAGTAATCAACTGCGAATATTCCGTAGTTCTTGCGTGTTGCTGTAGTTATAGTTTAAAGCACCAATCAAATATAATAACTGGACAGTGTATGTTCAGAAGCGATACCGAAATAGCCACTTTAAATTAAATACTAGTCAACAATAAACGATGTATAAACACTAAGATGAATTTTCAACTCAAATTATTTATATTATCTGCTTCATGGCAGTTCGTTGTTATAAGCGCACATGATCATCTACTGGAAGGTATTTATTGTGGAAAAGAAAATTGTTATGAAGTTTTAGGAGTTAACCGCGATGCGACGAAGAATGAAATCGCTAAAAACTACAGACAACTCGCCAAAAAGTTTCACCCGGATTTACATAGAGGCGAAGAAAATAAAAAAATTGCAGAGGAAAAATTCAAGGAAATAGCGACTGCATACGAAATACTAAGAGACGATGAAGAGAGGTCAGATTACGATTATATGTTGGACAACCCACAAGAATATTATGCACATTATTACAGATATTATCGGCGGCGAATGGCACCGAAAGTCGACGTTCGAATAGTTATTGGGGTAACTATAACTATTATATCAATAATGCAATATTACAGTGCATGGTCTAAATACGATTCTGCTATAAAGTATTTTATGACTGTGCCCAAATATAGAAATAAGGCATTAGAGATTGCTAAAGCTGAAACAAAAGAGTCACAAGGTAAGAAGGTCAGAAAATCGAAAGCAGAACAGAAAGAAGAGCAAGACAGAATAATAAGGAGAATAATAGAAGAGAATATGGATATAAAAGGAGCTTATGCAAAACCTGAAATAGTTGACATCTTATGGGTGCAAATAGTTATATTACCTTACACAGTAACATACTATATATATTGGTATTTAAGATGGTTTTGGAAGTTCACAATAACGAGGCAGCCATATGGGACTGAAGAGAAGCTGTACTTAATCAGAAAGTTTATGAAATTAGGTCAGCATCAGTTCAATGCATTAGAGGATGAAGAGAAGGAGGAATTTCTAGAAGAAGAATTGTGGATTAAAGAGAATTTCCGAGCTTGGAAGGAAATAAAAGATGAGGAGGCTAAGAAAGCTCTGGCCGAAAATAACAAGTATAAACAATATAGACGCTACATCAAACAACATGGAATTGGCAGAATGACATTTGATGATTCTTGATATTCTTTTGTAATATGTATGTTGTGATTAATTTATTAAATTATTGAAGAATTTATTGATACCAGTGATATGTAAACATTTAGAGATCAAGGCCAGATGGGGAATAAAACAACTTTTTATTATATAATTGTTAATTTATTTTTTTTTATGTCTAATCATCTCAACATGTACTATATGTAATTACAATAAAGACAACACATTCATAACTTACATTTTTCACAAATGGCAATCTGTTAAGGCATTCTATACACCAGTGGTTCCTTTGTGTTCAAATGTACAAGGCAAGTAAAATCTATGAATAATCATTTCATTTTCATCTCTTCGTTAGTGAGGACATATTTCCAGCATATATAGTTTTATATAATTAACAATGTATACAATTAATCTGAAGCAAAAAATATATTTTATATTGTTACAATTTTGTAAATCAATGGATTTAATCTTAACTTATAATCTTTTACACAAAAATATAGTAATGATTTATATTAAACGAAGGTAGATCCTGTAACTCATATGTATAATTTCATTTTATATTTGCAAAGTTACTTGCATTATATAACATTTTCTATATATCTTTTTTCGTCGTTATATCGTTTATTGAATATCATATTTTTCAATAAATTTTGACGGATAATCTAATTGCAATCCTATATTTTTTAACCTATTTCTATTATAAAATCTGAAAAATAACTTATAATATCAGAAGTGAGACTGATTCCATATTCTTTTACATATTTACTCTCAAAATATGTATTTCTGAATATAATAAAAAGGAAACTGGTTATTATTATAATCATTATATTTTCATATAACATTCATTTCCACATATTGTACAAACTGTATTAACATTTATGAGCTAACATAATAGTTACATACTGAGATCTTAGATTAAACATTTATGGAACCATAACATATACCACACAAATTGGTCATAACAACACGATGAGTTGCATTGACAATGCGTATCTCAAATGGCTCCCTGAGAAGATCAATCGAATTTCTCAAGATAAATTATTGTAGCATGTTTATAGATTTTATTTTACAATAAATCATCAGTAAATCCTTTTTACCTAAAAGACTGTTTTCAAGAATTCAAAACTTTTACTATGGTTAATTTGATGGAATCAATTTAGTAAAAAGAATTCTCAACATAAACATATATTTAAAAAACTTTACGATTAACAGAAAATTCTGTGGTACACATTTTTGGTCCAATATGTAGTTGTAGTAAATATGCATCAATAATACATTTTTCTTTGAAAAAGTAATATATATTTTGTGATTAGTCAAAAAAACCCGCACAACGGAAATTCATTGGAGTTTCTTTCGTATCATTAGCGCGTCATAAACTAGTTCATAGACTTTCACTGCCAAAACAGAACCAATGAACCTTATGCCTCGAACTTAAATGTCATAATGTGGCTTGTCAATTCGATTATACGCCGATGATAGAACATAATTTCTTATACTTTTCAAGCTTCATTTATTATTACCAAACCCAGTTGAGCAAGACTGTGTTGGAGCAAGGAAATTTCGAAGCTGAGATTCATTTTTTTTTTCTATTTATCAATGGTAACAAAGACGGAACTACGAAAACTTTATGGTAATAATGATAATTTGGGTAACTGATTGCCAATGTTTCCACTCGCCTGCTTTTTCCATTTACTCCAAGGATACTGAGAAACATTACACAATTTTCTCATCCAATCACTATTCTTTTCAATTCAACCTATTTTTGTAATTGCTATAACTTACTCTAGCGCCAAATACGTTTAAGTTTATTACGTTAAATATGTTTATTAAATCTGTCATTGCTAATGTTTGCGTCTTGGAATTAATTATAGACATTACAAATAAAATGTCTAAAAACCGCTTAGTAATAATTATTTCATTGGTGAAGGCAAATTGATAAATTCTTTATATTCATTCTATCTAAGGTAACTATTTTCTATTGCTTTCAAAGGCATAAAACTTTGTGACTCATGTTTTATATTATACTTATATTAGGCGTGCAATTACTTATGTCCATCTATAATTTTATTGTCCGTCTGATAGGATCGTAAAAATAAGGCCAGGTACTAAATATTTATATGGTCTACTTCTAATTTTTCTTCTTTTCTACCGTGGTGTACTCAAATTCTGACAAATGCACATATATACTATAATTATGTATATTGATTGTCGTAAATACGAACAAGTGTCAGTAGTCCCGTGAGGATGTTAAGGCCTTGCTGGGTCAATAGCGTAGTCAGATCGAAAAAAAAACGAACAAGTGTCAATTGAATGACTAGTTTAGTCAAATATGATTAGTCAAATAACTCATGTTACGAATGTTGAGAATATTAACACGACTCAAATAATAGGAGTAGTTATTTACACAGATGTAAGTTACAACAGGGCAATTATTTAAGTGCACATGTGTTGCATATGATGTTTTTTAACGCGCGTACGAATAACAGATGTATCACAAAGGAGAAATTAATCATCTCTGGTTGAAACACTACAGGGAGTTGCAACTTAATTTCGTTTCTGGCAAATTATTATGCATCATTGTCAACTTCTATGATATGTATTTTTTTTAATCGAAAAACAGTAAATTTATAGGTATATTATTTAATCGAAGAGACGAATTTGTCAAATTTCACATAACATGTTAACATTTTAGATAGGAAAGAGGAATCCAATATAAGACCAGAATATTCCACCATATTATTTCACTAACATAATTTACAATAACAAGTTCATTTTTAAACAGTATAAAATGTTCATAACACAATATTTTACAAGATTATACATGTTACATACATTTATGAAATGTTTTGTAAATGTAATCGATTATTTTAAAATAGGTAATCGATAACAATGACAGCATTTTAAAAGTAGGAACTAAATAAAAAAAAAATGTATCTTACACATTTTTAATTATATAAACTCTCGTATTGGATCAACCAATCCTGTATTGAGCTTCCTTAAACTTCATATACTAATTATTTCGACTTCTTAAAACCAAAATGTATCGAAAACAAAAAACTCGATTAACCATTCATAACATGATTGCACATTCAATTTCAAAAATAAATTTCCAACTTTTTCATCCATAAAATTCTATAGAACCAATGAGTTGCCTACACATTTCACCGAATGGGAAATCGATTGTTATATTAATAAAGGTTTTTAAGTGACAAAGGTAATTTAAACCATAAAATACCTAAAAAAATGGTAAACGCAAGGAAATTTTAGGACATCAGAGATATATCAGTAAATTTTGTTCGGCTACGAAGTAAAAGAGACATATTAATTCCGATGACATTTAGGCCTCCTCGGTAACTATTTCAGCTTCTCTTAACATACTGGTTTTATAAAATGTCTCATTTACTTTCATATAATTTAAGATATAACGTATTTACCATTAAACGGGATGAACAGAAATACTAGTTGATAATGTGTCTAAATCTCACAATTTTTTCATACACAGTTTTCCGTTTTTAGCTACACATGTAAATATATTAAAACAAATATATAGAAGGCTAAAGTAGTCATTTTCATTTTGGTCATTTAACACACCTCTAATTTTTTTTAAACAATAATTTGTATTCTTGTATATTTGGTTATTCAAACAATACAACAGTTCTTTGACACATTAAAGATTTACATTCGAATACAAATGTGATATCAATGTGTTCTTTTTATTAAAAGCACTGGAACTTTATATTCGAAGTTATTAGACTCAAGAGAAAAAAAGCTTTAGGGGTAAATAACAACAAAGAAACAGGTGAATAATTAGGTGTGAGAGGTTAACAGAAACAGTATTTTTTAGGTTATCCAAAATAGTTATACCATTTATTAATCAAGTCTTCAAAGAAAAATCGAAATAAATTACGTGTACATAGTTACAGTTATTATTAATCATTGACACTTATTGGCTTTCTGAGGTTTTAAATAATATTATTTAAGATTTATTTTATTTATTACTGCCAAAAAATGCATCACAACATTCAACGTAGAAAAAATTAGAAGATTTTGAAGGAAGGTTTGACAGACTTAGAATTTTATACTATATCTCCCTTCATGTCTTTTAACTCCGGCTTTGAAATGAATAGAAAATAAATTTACCGAAATTTACAAATACCATATTTTAAGCAAGAGTTTTTTGAAATACAGCAACACATATCAATTATTGTATTATATATAAGAAAATTAGTGTAGTAATTAAAAATTGTGCCTATTCACCCCATTCCACGGCAACGATAATTTAGGACAATTTGGTCTAATTCAAACCAAGCATTTTTAATCATGCCTAACATATTAACCTTTGTTGTACTTTTATTTAGTTCCGCAGCTAACAATTTAATGTATTAACAGTTTTGAGTAATTCCTTGTACTTATTCTAATTCAAGATAACTGCGAATAACTGACTTCAAAACGTAATATTCAATCGATTACAATCTAAGAAACAATACAATTCGCCAAATCACGGTTTTGCAACGGTGTATCGTAACATAATTAACTCTCGGATGAGGTGCCCACAAACTATACAATTACCAAATTTATGACTACCCACACATCTACAGAACACACAGTTCACAATCGATTTTATTTTATAGTGTTTTCTAGCAGGTAACTTATATTCCGTGAGTCAGTTACAATCGCAATGTCCTGCAAGCGATTGTACTCGACTAAATTAAAAAAACACGATTATCCCTATATCGGCGACATAACGTAAGTTTATGTATCTCAGTCGAAAGTACTATATTTTTTTTATATGAAATAAATAATCCACACTGAGCATTTGTCGCGAACAATCCGAACACGAAATAAGACACTGTGATTCCCCGATTTCGATACTTTACTTTATTTATAAATACAAATATTTCGTTCTTATTTCATTCGATCCGGATTGTTGCACGAGTGATTAAAACACGTTATCCTATGTTTAAAAATGTTTTTCTTTCAGGTTTTATTATTATTTATTAGAATTTGTCATTGTTGTTAGGTCCCATATCGACTCGACTCAGGAATGAGTTAGGGATGGCGATCAGAGATCGATTAATCGATTTTTAGAGATGAAAAAATCGATACTAAACTTCGAATTGATCCAATGAATCGATCTCGTAAATATAATATCGTGGTTCGATTTTTTTCCATTTAGATCAAAATAAAACAAATCGATTTTTGGATAATCAATCCTCTTGATATTGGATATTTAATGAATCGATTTCACAGGCCACAATTCGAATCGATTTAAAAATTGTTATTTTTTACGAAGAATCCCCATCCATGGAGTGCATATTCTTTTGGTTCATCCGATTATCTTGAATGATATAGTCGCAATCGGCCTTGTCAGTGGGGTAGAGAAGAGTAGAGTGTGAGTAGAGAGGAGTGTGATCAGCGAGGCGGGGAAGCACGGGGCGGAGGGGGAGGCCCCGCCGCGTGCCGCGCGCGCCCTCACACGGGGGTCTCATGATCGGCTTCCTCTATCCGCCCGAGACGCCATGCGTTCGGATCGGTTGCTGTTGTGATACAAACATATTATACCTCAATATCCTATTCAAACTTCAAATAAACAATCACCACTAAATGGCCGTACATAAAATACGTCGTAGAAAATCGGCTGAGTGCCTTAAGAGCTCGCCTTAGTAGTCCGGTGAAGCTGTTAAGACCTTGCTAGGTCAATAGCGTAGTCAGCTCGAAAAAGAAAAAAAAAGTGACAGAACGCGACGAAGGATGGCGACAGAGCCTAAATAGATAACGTTTTGAGTGACGTATTTTATGGGCAGCCCCTTGAATATAAGTGTAATTTAAACATAGCATTCTGCTTTTTACTAATACATTATCGGTTAGTGATAAATTAAATAATAATTATAAAAAAAACTAAAGTTATTATCGATAAGTTCTGGGTCATTTAAGTGATACGTAAGGACACAAATAGTCGTCTTTGTTTACGTATTTATTAGTATATTTTTTAGAAAAACTCTCTCAAGAGTTAAAGTACTAGTTAAAAATATAAAAAGTAAATATTGATGGAGTAATAAACATTAGAATGGAAACAAGACTTCAAGGTTTTATGTGTGATTTTCTATTTATTATTTTACTCAATCTATAGTTAGTAAGATTAATTAAATACACTAAATTGGAAATTTCTTCTCCTACAATTGACAGTTATATCACAAAAAAAATGTCTATACGAGAATGTAATAATTGAAATATAGGTATAGCAAAAAGATATACTTTATAGTCAACAATTTAACATTTACTCTCATAATCATTAATTACATTTTATATTCAAATGATGACTTAAATACTAAAAGCAATTTATAATTTAATTAGTTTTGAAATATAAAAAATCATATCATAAAGTAATATACTATAGGGCAAGTTATTACGTCAAGAAGACACAGGGTACATATATCAAACGTTGATCTATTTAAGACAACACACACGCAGCCTAGAGACACACATACAAGCACAACACAACACAACATAGAGCACAGAGTGCGCGTGTCGCTGACGTGATACAATTCTCTCAACAGTTACACTGTCTCCGTGAGTTATGAATTGAATAGGCAATGGATATCAAGTTAAAAGAAAATAATTGCAATTCAAGAGGTAATTCAGTAGTTGGTATTTATTATCAGAGCATTTTGTATCACAAATGTTTTCTTTTTTGAAGTATACTTTTCATGGCATATTTCTAAATTGAAAATGATATCAATAAAGAATTAACAAATGTCTAAATTTTTTTTTGTTTCTAGATAATAAAAGTATAATTTTATGTGATACCAATGACTGAATTACCTCCTTATTAATATCCAAATAATAAATTGAAAACTCATAAACGCGAATTAATAAAATATTAAAACAAATCGTGTAATGGCTCTGTGTGGTTTTTAATTAGTTTATTACTACAATGATTTTAAATCATAACCATATTTAGCAAAGCTATCGAATTTACAAACTGTTTTCTTGTTTATACTTATATGGTAAATGTGACCATGAAGTATCACATCCTTAAATATTGCGAGTGTTCAAGCAATCACCGCGTATATAAATAAAAAGTAGCAAAAAAGAACGTCATGTAACAAAATGGCTATGATTTTAAATAAACGAAATGGCAAAATAGAAAAAAAAATGTGTCATGGATTGTGTATAAAATAATGAACAACGAAAAATAATTTACCTTCAATTGTCGATCTTCCAAACATGCTATGGGATCGGAACATATAGGGGCGGGACCATAAGGATTTTGTTAATTAAATTACAAGCAAATAACTATGTGCTCTTAGTGCCGTGTTAAAACTCACTTATACACAAATACAACACAGTTGCGAAGAATCACTCTTTGTTTAACCCGAATCAAGTTTAGCTTGATGATTATTTATATTTATATATCAAAATATTACAACTTACATAAACTAAAATACTTAAGAGGTAAAGGTAACACCTAATTGTTTCAGGCATTATTTTCAAACACTAAAATTGTGTTTTCTAAATAAAAAATTAACATGCTAGCTTTATTATGATTTTTAAAACTTCTAATTTTCGATTAAAATCTAAAAAATACTTTGACTAAAAATTCATAAAGCTATCGTCACACTCGTTGCTACGTTTCGCGTGTTTAACCGCAATTTTTTTTTAATTGCTGAGTTAAAGAAACCTTTTGTCAAATATAAGTTACAACGACACAAACACGAACGCAAATTAACATATCCATAAGCATAATAGACTAGTACCAGTAATACAACAGAAATATCATGCTAAAAATAATGGATGATTTAATGTAAAAATTTTACATATACTATAAATATTATAACGCACTATATACTTGTAAATAAATATATAATGTATATCAAAATTAATAGATTTATGTGAACATATTAAATATATGTATATAGCTGTTTGTTATCCAACACATGAATATACAATTATGTATCGTTACCATGTATACAATAAAATCGTTTTTTATACAAGTCTACGGTTGACGTTCTGATCTAGTTAAAACTGTATCGAGACGCCAACTTTTTGGTAGTCATGCACGGGAACGTCAACAAATAAAAAAGAAAGGAAAAGGTGCAGTGTGGTTGTTTTTTCATCATCGAAGAATCGAAAAAATCGGGAGTGATCATATCAATCATCAAAGCATCAAAACAATTATATATCAATCAGAAAAGCACCAGGAACAACTATCAAATCAATCATCATCATCGGAATCTAACAAAGACACATCCGTAGAAGCTCAACAACCAGCTGCAACAAAAAGAATATCACGAGTTACGTGCATTATATCTTTACTGTTGTGTGCTGGATCTGAACGAAAACATTTGAGTTCTCGAAGACCCTCCGGGGTCCCCCAGGGTAGCAGGAAGCCACCAATAGGCATTTCGGCGGTGCGCATGCTACACATTACTTTTAAAATTACAATATCCTTATTTTTAAATGGGAAAACTTCACATCTGATTATTTGATCCGTATTACATGCTAAACGAATATAATTTAATGATCATATGTATATTGTAAGTGTTGGTATAAATAATTGACAATGTTATTTGATATGTTTAGTATGATCACTGTAAAAATATTATGCATTTAGTGATAAATACTTACGATATAGGTTAGTATAAGGATAAGTCAAGATGCTGTATAGTGATATATAAAAGGCACAATACTGAAAGTGTTCTACGCTGATTTATAGCGCAGTGTAATTAAGCAATATTCAAGTGAGAGATTGATATAATATCACTGCTATACAATAAAGCTATTTGTTATGTAATATATGTTATCCTAGTGATATTATTTTGCAATTAATGACAACACATTGTGTTTTATACCTTTTAATGTCACTTTAAATGTCACAATTAGGATACCTTTGTTCTGGAAGTTTCCATACGATGTTTCTCTATAATTTATATAAATACTCACTTTGTAAAATTAAACTTTATGCGATTCAAGAAGAAAATTCACAATCGAGAAATGAACACATGAAAAAATCAGATGGGTTTTAGAAGATTTACAAAGAAAATTTATATTGATTTGATCGCTGACGTGAGATGTTATTAGATAAAATCTTTGCATGTGAAACTTTATTCTATCCAATATTTTGCAGAAGAATATGAATTGTTAGTATTAGTGTTGGTGCATCGCATACATTATTTGATAGCATTTGGTGGATTACTAATATAATTTCTACATACCAATTATACTAGTATTTTACATTTATAGCTTCAAATTTATATAAAAAATGTATGAAAATACTGAATACACCTGAAACTATTTTTATTCATAAAATTAATATACTATCCTATACATCAGCGTTTTAATTTTAACGCAACCAAACCATAGGTATTTTACCATATTACCACGCCTTTATTAAATTTTTTAAGGTGCAAAGGAATGTATGTGATTTTGATATTTAATATATTCTCGGGTAAATGTACATTGCTATTATGCTACTCCCACATCTGAGCTTTTTTTTCAAACTGATTACGTTTTTGACCTAGCAAGGTCTTAACTGCTTCACCGGACTACTACAACCATATCTGCGTCTACCGCCTCAAAGTTTTATCTTTGTTAGCAATAAATTTAGGCGTGGAGAGATATTATCGTTATGTATTACGAACTGTGAAGCTTCGTGACAATAGAATACATTAAAGGGACTTAGCAACGCTAATTTCGAGTTTTTATTCTAATGACAAAGACGCCTTTATCGAAATGAATTTTGAGGTTAGTTTTTTGTGTGTCATGTAACCGAAGCTACGTAATACAGGTATGGAACTAGCAGTAGGGGTTCGGTAAGAAACTTATCATTTGTTATTCGCAAAATAATTCTACTTGTATAGAATAGTTTGTAGTTGTTATTTGTTGTAGTTCCTACTTGTAAGCTGAATAGTGCATTAGGGATGATCGATATTCCTAGACGTTGAAGAAACATCAATGTTTAGCTGAAAAACATCGATGTTTTGAAGTCGATAATATCGAACGAATATTTTTTCTTTGGATGACATTTTTTTTTCGTCGCTTATCTCTGTTTATACAGACAATTTTAATTGCTGACAGAAACATCGATGTTTATCGTACATCGATTCTATTGAAACGATGTTGACATCGATGTTTTTCTAATATCGCTCATCCCTATAGTGCATGTAATTTTATGTTAGTCATTAAGTGCAAAATGTGGTGAATGTCGAGGATCAGACAAGGGATGGTGAAGGGAGTATGAGAGGTCGCCGTTCAGCAGTGATGTGACCGGGTGGCGGGCATCAGCAGCGGCGCGTGCTCGCCTGCACCACACGACACCACACCGACACGTCAACGACACGACACAACATCGCACGACACGCACAGTGCACTCGCAGAAATACACTTTTTTTTCTCAATCAACCAATATGCTTTCAATATTTAAACACAACACAATAACTTTCACGTTTTACATTAAAATGCTCAAACGTGTTGCTCATTATATGAGCCGAGCAGACGTGAGCAAGCAAGCATATTATGTCATTTTACGGTTTTTTGCATTATGCGTTATTAAGATTATATTTCATTAGCCCTTTCTTTCGGTGAATATAAATTGACGAATAAAATAAAATTATGATCAAGACACTATATATTTTCTGGGAATGCACGCACGTTTTAATTTAGATCTTATAAAAACATTAAAGTCTATCGTGTTTTAGTATATCTGCTTTTTTACATAGGCATAGACTACACTATTCTTACAGTATAGTGTAGTAGTGTATGAAAGAAGGATACTTATCGATAAAAGGTTACAAAAATAGCGAGAGTCTCTCACAGCGGCTTCTAAATATTAACATTATTCTCTTTTAAAGCAGATAAACTTAAATCAACTGTCCAAATAATATATAAAAGACATGGGTTTTAATAAATAAAGAAATTATAATCGAATGTACTTTAAAATGGACTTTTCGGGAACAACTTTTTAATAGTCATGTTCTCTAATTTTATTATTTTCTCAGATTTACGTTCTGTTGCATCATTATATTGTGTTCTATTGTTGTTTCGTTAAGTGTTATGAAACGATTTTCAGTTTGGCGCCCAAAAGTCCATTACGATAAAGAATTCGCCGCCATTTTAATAATGCATGTTCCGAAACATAGTCCAGCATGCGAAACCATCCTGCTTAATAATAATAATACTAACATATGACGGAAAATATATAAAATTAAAGCTACTTGATGATTAATACTGAAAAAAAAAATTGAAAATAAACTTGCAATTTATTAAGGCTTATTAAAGCTTTAACCAATGTTTATCGGCCGCTTGTAGGTAAGCGTTTGCCGTTTTAAAATTAAATATTATTAAAATGATAAAGCAAGCATTACATTTAACTATTTTAATTGGACCATATAATGTAACGTTAAGGAAATCTATAAATTCGAAAAATCTATCCTCGTTTCTATTGTATTTTCTAGGTAAAATATTAAGTTAAACATGCATAATTCTAATACTTCAGCGAACGGTCTTTGAAATATAATTAAACTTCTTAGCGAGATCGTATTATCTTGTTATGGCTTATGCTATGGTTATATTGTTATAGAGGAAGGAAAGACGAGAGGGGGAAGGTGAGGAGAGGTGGGTCTCCGGCGCTCTCACTGACTGATCGAAACGCAACAAGACAAGCACTGCTACTTCTCGCCGGTTTTCTGTGATAGGATGATACCCCACCGGGCGAGCCGAGCCATTCATGCAGAAGACAGTAATAACTTCATTGTGGCTCTACCACCTATAATATACCGAATGTGATTTTTTTGTGTAATGTTTTTTTTTTACCAAACTACAAGTTTTGTTTACGAATGTGGGACAACTTTTTTTTAACAAACGACAGACACATTATAAAGTTAAATTAATAAACACATTCCAAAGACCGTAAACTGAACATCCAAAAAATCCCAAGATTACGAGAGACGATTACCTTGTAACTGCCTATTGAGTAGTGCTGTGATCCCAGGACCATCACCAGCTTTCTTCACCACCAGCATGGGTTTATCCTCGCCTTCCTCATAGCTGTTCGGCAGGTGACCGTTACTCACTGCCATAGTTTCGCTCACCTGAAGTTTAAACAGATAAAATTATAGATCAAAAACTATATACCAGAAAAAAAATGCGTGGCGTCTTGAAAATGGTCGTACTACGCTAAATAAAATAGTTTGATTTTATTTTTTTTTGATTTCCTTAATCTGCGAAATATTTTAATACCACTCGAAATAGCCCTCCTGGTAACTTTTGAGATTTTATTATTCTTGTTCAAAAAATGTTTGTTTTTTTTTTTAGTTTTTTGGACATAACATAAGTTTAACATAAGAACATAAGTTTGGACAGGGCTTGGAAACTGAGGAATGGATAGAAGTTGAAAATAATTACAAACAGGCAAACTAAATTTCGTATTCATAATATGAAAAGAATGAAGATATCGTGATATATTCTCTTTAGGAGCATAAGGGTAAGGAGCAAGTATCAAAGATGGATATCAGAGAAAAATGGATCAAAATACGTCAACTAGCTATTGCGTGTCGCGCGATCGCCAGGCCATTATCATTTTATTTATATGGATCTATACATATGATACTAACGGGCTCGGCGGACGTTATTCAGACTTGATGATTTAAAAAAATCTAAAATTCAACATCAGCGTCACGTACCGGTTCCAATTAGGAATCTAAACCATTCTTGAATCCACCTGAACATTCACAAAAAAAAACCAACAAAATCTGTCCAGCCGTTTAGAAGTTCAATCACATACATACAGAAGGATTACATATATATAAAGATAACTAAAACTTCATAATAGATTACTTCGAAATTACGAAACTACTAACATTAGTTGTTCGACGGGACCACATGTGTTGCCAGCACTGTCCTATTCGTCATTAATTAAATAAGTATGTATGCATTATCACTATTATGTAGTGTATATATATTCTTTGTACTGATAGTTTATATGCTATCTACTAGTTTTGTTTTCCTTATACACGTAAATAACGTTGATTCTACTCCATGGAACATACTCATCTAAAAGTTGCCTGGAAGAGATTGCTATTTGCAACAAGAGCCTCCTTTACACTAGTCATATATCAAACAAGTCACAAATTACAATTACAAATTATTAATTGCAAATACAAATTACAGTAGTAAATTATTAAAGAGTGCCTCAACCATCGACTGACCTGCATAAGCTTATGAACCACATCGCGTCCCAGTATATGATCGAAAACAGCCTGCAGGAACCCGTCGGACATTATCGACAATTTCAATTTGTCTCTGTGCCACACCAGCACCCGTGATTCCTCCATCGCCATTATCGACACCTGGAAATTATCGCGTACATCTCTTTTAACTTTAGGACACACTTAAAAGAAGGTATTAGGTAGTTTCGCATTTATAATATTACTAGGCATCCAACGGTTTTCTCTGTATTTATTTTAAAAAAATGAATTAATATCCATCATCGTAATAAAGTAATAATTAAATAAACTTTTAAAATATCGTACAAAATATACTATTGCCTAAGTTTCCGACCATGAGCCTGAAATGTACGGCATGATGCTTCGGATATATTATATGTATTCACAGTTCGAGCTTTGTCGGCGATGGTCGATTTTCGTCAGGAGGTTTACTCATCCGACACCCCGCATACCGCCGCACGTTCCAACCTTTCACACTTAGTGTATGTTCTGATCTAGAATTACATATCAATTACTCCGTTCTTAAGATCCGTAGCTTGAAATCAAGTAACCGAAACCTTCCCTAAGAAATTAGCTAACCAAATACAAACAAAAGTTCTCAATTGTCACTGGTAGTTTTAAAATTTAGATTTCCCAAATAAAAGCGAAGCCTGCTCTACAAGTCATATGATTACAAATGCTCAAATAAAAACTCTATTATTACATTTTAGTGGGAAACGCTAAAAATAATTTAAGGAAAATTTTATTGATAAAAAAAGAACAATTTCGTGCACGAAAACACCGAGTAAAATTATCTCTCAGGTAAATAAAGCTCATACACGTTCCAACGTGTTTTATCTCATTTCAGATCGCAGCGCACGTTCGATCAACATCCTTTCAAGCTTAAGTTAGACCCATTTGCTCAAGGAAATTGCAAATCTCTCTCTACACTCGGTAATCATTGCAGAAGTTCTTTCGCTTTGCACAAATACTACTGGTATTTTAAACGAATGAGTTTTGTACAAATCACAATAATCAGATAGCTTCGATTCACAGAGTATTATTACACGTCTTTTTTTTCATGCTAAAGGGCAGCAAACAGTAAGACGGTCCATCTTATGGTAAATGGTTACCGTCGTATATGGACACCTGTGATAACCATCATCACCCTAGAGGAATGTTGTACCAATCCATAACGTCAGCGTACGCATAATAAATGTTCTAGATAACTTTACAGTTGTTGCTATTTTATTAATATTTAGAGTTTGTGAACGACCACTAGCCAGTGTCGGAAAGTTCGAATTTAAAACGTCAAGTACGTGGACGACCGATCCCAGCTCGGTTCTTTAAAAAATTTTTTAAATTAATATAAACTGTTAGGTTTGTTTCACAAAATCAGCATTTATAATTAAAAAAAATAAAAGAAAGGTATCTTCTTTGCTGTCACTCGGATTCGGTGCAGCCGATTTCCATCTGAGCTATTTGTTTTTTGATAGCGGCGGCGAAATTTACCTTTATATTATAGGTATATTTTTTCATTGCCTGAGAACTCAGTTAACAAAGTTTTCAATGAATGAAATCTAGCTAGGTCGGTTTATCGTCCCTGAAACTACATACATAATAAGTTTCAAGGCAATCGCTGACGTCGTTTCCGAGATCCTCAATATATAACAATATATACAAGAATTGCTCGTTTAAGGGTATTAGATAGATAAGAGCACTATGTCAAAAGTTCTCCATTTTATGTAGATGCACCAAAGTACACACAATTAAATAAAAAAATTAAATATATTTGCTGGTATCATTTCTATTTATACACCTGCTTTATATGTTTGAGCGTTCAACCACAATCTCATATGGTTAACAAATAACTATGTAGTCAAAACTCGGTATATTCGAAAGAGCTTTTTTAAAAGCACAATTTAATTTGTCCCATACAAAAGAGAGTTGTTACAAGACTAACTTAAAAACTAAATACATTATTACATTGAGTGTTTATGCAGACCTGACGACCACCCAGTTATGCGACGTAGCAATTTCTTATCTCAGTTTAGACGCGTATGGCTATGGTCTCTTGCCTTATACCGGGCTGCATATCTATGTACTCTAAGTTGGTAAACACAGTTCACTCAGAGGGCGACTGGCTGTCATATTATATTCGATATATCATATTCGAATATGAACCGACCGTGGCGAAAGAACCACGCATGTCGATATCTACGCCTCGTTGAAAGGAAACGAAATATTCTTCTATTGGATAATAACTCGCCAGGTTATTGACGTCGAAACAACGATTTAGGCGGGTCACCCACGTGCAGGTATGTGGGTTCAATTGGATAATTCGTTCCTATTACAATCATATTACGTAAAGCAACATGGATGGCGAAATTAGCAATTGAGGCTACAATAGGCGTATTAATACAGACATTCAAATGATTTTTAAAACAATAGAAAGAGAAAGATATTTACGGTATTTAAAAAAAAAATCTATAGTTTAATCTATACAGGGGGTAGAACCACGCTGGAGTTATTATTGGTTTCAGCATGAATGGATCGGCTCGTCCGGGGTAGCACCACCCTCTCACAGAAAACCGACGTGAAGTAACAGTGCTTGCATTGTTGCGTTTCATTCGGTCAGTGAGAGCGTTGAGACCCATCTCCCCTCTCCTCTAACCCCTTTCCCTTTCTCTCCACTCCCCAAACACAGGCTGGTAACGCACGTGCAACTCCTCTGGGGTTGCTAGTGTCTATGGACGGCGATGATCACTTAACAACAGGTGACCCGCCTGTTCGTTTGCCTCCTATACGATATACATATATATAAAATACATATAATAAGAACGTAAATCTCACGTGTCTGTACTTTCTAGATTTTGTGAAAAAATATGATGCAAGTGTCTCGGAATAAATAATAAAATACAGTGCAATCATTTTCGTAAATGTTCTGTCTATCTGGCTGTTTATTTTAAAACGCTAAAGTAGCGTGTTCACAATAGAACCATACATTATATCCTTGATTAACACTTAATCTTGGTTCCATTAAAATCGGTTCACTCTGTCAAAAGTTATTGTAATTTTAATGACGACGAGACGTAAGTACGAGAAAAAATAGAATAAGTAAATGGACTTAATACATTCAGATGATTTTATGAGTTACAGTTCTTTTACATTAGATATCACAAGGACAGAATGGCGGGTACAGATAGTATTTTAATATAATCGTGAATGTTGTTACCGCCTTATCTATAGATCACGCATTAGATTAACCACAACAAAAAAAATATATAGATTTGTGGAGATTTAATGACAATCTTAAAATACCCCAAGGCCTAGAATGTGACCTTACTTGAAAAAATTCATCAGTGGATACGCCGAACCATTCTGGCGAATCGAGAAAATGGTGCGGGAACACGATGTGCAGAGCTCGCTGATTCTGCGAAACCACCAGCCTGGAATGTTCAACCGATAAATCTCATTATTACCCTCTTCGTAGTTTCATTTTTTTTCGAAGGGACTACGCTATTTATCTGATGGGCTTTAATAGCTTCACCGGATTCCTAGGGGGAGCGCTTAAGGCACTTCGCCACTTGGCAACAAACTCAAAGGTGCCAGAGTGGCCAGATTTTTTGGTTTGTTGCCTTGGGTGCAACACCGCGAAACTCTCTAAGCCAGTGTTTCCCAAACTTTTTAGGACATGCCCCACCTTAGCATTTCTAAAATTTTAATGACCCTCCCCATACATAATTTTTAACCTTTAAAAATTGTTTTGTTGCCTTAAAAAATATAAATGTAGGTGGTAGAGTTACGCTGAAGCTATTATTAGTTTCAGCATGAATGGGTCGGCTCGTCCGGGGTAGTACCACCCTCTCACAGAAAACCGACGTGAAGTTACAGTGCTTGCATTGTTGTGGTTAGTTCGCTCAGTGACAGCGCCGGAAACCCATCTCCCCTCCCTTCCCCGCTCCCTTTCTCTTCAATCCCCCAAACACAGGCTGGCAACGCACTTGCGACCCCTATGGGGTTGCTAGTGTCTATGTACAGCGGTGATTGCTTAAAACAACAGGTGACCTGCATGTTCTTTTGCCTCCTATATGATATTAAAAAAAATTGTAACTTTTAGGAAGAAATCACAATAAATTGTTATCAAAACATCGTAAATAAAATGTCAAAAACATATAATGAAAAACTTACTTAACTTGACGACTCTAATTACTCAGTTGATATTCTGGTAACGTCAAACAAAATTGGACCTAATAATTATTAACAGCAATTTTTATTAGAAGCTGCTTTTTTTGTTAAATTTGTCACCGTTATTTAGCATTGCATTTAAATAACACAAAGGCGAAAGGGTTAAAGTCGTGTTGAGTCCATTTTTAAATTGCCCCTCTTAACTATCAAATTGCCCCCCTGTGGGGCGTGGGCCTCACGTTGGGAAACACTGATCTAAGCTAAACCAAGTTAGCTATCATAAGAATTCGTGTGATGTCATGTGTGCCTCACGAATTCGAACGTGTAATTCGTATCTGAGATTTCAATATCCTTTGGACCGTACACGAGAGTAACCTGAACGACCAATTACGTTTGAAATAACAGTTGTTTCCGACGTCACGTCTTAAATGTATATTACGTGTAATTGAGGTAAGACCCCTGGGCCCTTGTTTCGAAGAAGCTATAATCATAATTGTTCCCTTTACAACAAAAGAACAAAGAAAATTCGCTATGTCAAAATTAGTATGGACGAAAATTGATATTCAACACGTTTGGTTTTATACAAAGAAATAAGGTAAATCTTTGATCCTTTGTTTCTTTCGTCTTTTATTATAGTATTTGTATACAGACTTTACAACTTTGATAAGATAAATTATCCATCGGCTCTGTCTATGTTTCTACTAACCTTATGACTGTTATAGTATAATAATACTAAATGACAGAGACATTTTCTCAAAGGTCAATTTAATTCCGAATTTACTATCAATTATAATGGTATACAGGAGCAAGGGATCCAAAATACTTACGTAAACATTATCAAAAATATTTACAAGGCAAGTAAAACTAGTATCAGCTTGGAATCTATGGGATATGCTTTTCCAATCAAAGGAGCTGTAAAGCAAGGTGACCCACTTTCACCAAAGCTATTTACAGCAGTACTAGAACAAATGTTTCGAAAAACAGAATGGGAGCATATAGGCTAAACATAAATGGATCGAAATTAAATCATCTAAGATTTGCCGATGACTTGGTTCTGTTGGAGGAAAACCCGTTAACTCTGGAATACATGATACAGACTCTAGCAGACATAAATAGAGAAGCAGGTTTGGAGATGAACTCGAGCACGACTAAAATGACGACAAGCTCAATACCCACTGACATAACTATCAATGGAGAGAAACTTGAATATGTAGAGGTATATATATCTGGCCCAGATAATATCAAAAAAAGACCAAATCTCTAAAGAAATAGACAAAAGAACTGCAACTGGGTGGAAAAAATACTGGGCCCTCAAAGAAATTATGAAAAGTAGGGACCTGGGCATTCAAATCAAAAAGAAGACGTTTGATACCTGTATCCTGCCCTGCATCACATATGGCTGTGAAACCTGGGCTTTGACAAAACGCCAAAGGGACAAACTAACAAAATGTCAGACAGGTATGGAAAGGAGCATGTTAGTTCTAAAACAAATGGATAAAGTTAGAAGTACAGATATCAGGCATAGAACGAAACTAACAGATATCCTGACACGCATCGACCAACTAAAATGGAGGTGGACTGGATATATGCTCCGATGCAACAAAGAAAAGTGGAGTAAGCAAGTAACCGTTTGGTATCCAAGGGATGGCGCGAAAAGTAGAGATCGCCAACCAAAAAGATGGGCAGACGATTTTAAAATGACCTTAGGACTCCTTTGGACAAGAGTGGCGGCAGACAGAAAACAATGGAAAGAGTTGGAGGAGGCCTTTGTCATTAGGCACACCGAAATACGTGATATTTTATAGTTTCGTCATCATACTAATGTCAAAAATTTCGGAAATAAAAGGCTTTATTGTCATTATTATAGTATCCATATATTTATAGATACTAGCGGGCATATATACACGTTCTCCTTTCTTTTTTTACGTGGCGAAATCCTCCTTTATGGATACACCACCCTGCCGGAGAAAAGAGTGAGTTATGTCCGCCTCGCACGGACTAAAACCCCCACGGTGTACACTTGCCGTTATAGTTGGAGCGACACGAGAATAAATACGTTCTCCTGCCCTGATAATAAATAAAATATTAAAATTAAACCGCAGCGGCACCTACTGAATTCAGTTGTGAATCTAAACCATGAATCCACCTGAACACTCAAAAAAAATTCTTAAAAAACTGTCCAGCAGTTTAGGAGGATTTCAGTCACATACACGCGGACAGACGGATTATATATATAAAGATTTAACACCAAGACAGATTATCTTATGCTTGTCAAACAAAGTTAATCAATTGCAGGGATATATCTAGTGATCTCTGAGCCTAATAGAGTAGCTTTTACATACCACCGCGCCACGAGGACGTCAAATGTATGCATTATTAAAAAATAGTAATTCTGGGCGACCGAGCCTAGCTCGGTTCTTTAAAAAACATTTTTAAATTAAAATAAACTGTTAAGTTTGCCTTATAAAATAAAAATTTCTTTACAAAAAAAAAATTTAAAAAATATATCTCTTCTGCTGTCACTCTGATACGAACTGGGGTTACACCGATTTTTGAAGCAACCGATGTCCATCTGAGCTATTTTTGTTTTGACAGCGCCGGCGAAATTTACCTTTATATTCTAGCTTTTTTTTTCATTGCTTGAAAACTCAGTTAAAAAGTTTTCTATGAATAAAATCTAGCTAGATCGATTTATCGTCCCCGAAACTACCTACGTACTAAGTTTCACGGAAATAAATGACGCCGTTTCCGAGATCCTGAATATATGCAAATATAAAAATATACGAGAATTGCTCGTGTTAAGGTATTAGATAGATAACAATAAAAAGTCTTGATCTAAAATACACATGATTTGTAGGAATTATTATTTTATTTATACTAATAGCAACTGCATTTATAGGATATGTTCTACCCTGAGGTCAAATATCATTTTGAGGAGCTACTGTAATTACTAATCTTCTTTCAGCAATCCCATATTTAGGTACTATATTAGTTAACTGAATTTGAGGGGGATTTGCTGTAGATAATGCTACTCTAACTCGATTTTAAACTGACATTCGAATCACTTGCAAACATTTGATATGTCGACAATTTACCGAGACAGGATGGTAGTTTCTAGTAATTTGGTGGGATTTGCTGCAAAAGTATTTAAACATTTACGAGTTAAAATGTGAATGATACATTTAAAATTATTGTGTTGATGTTATTGCTTAGAATACTTTTCCAATTCAAAGAAAAATAGCATACGAAATACGCTGACTTCAAACGAAAACAAGATTGTTTACTTATGGTATCGGATTTCTTAAGTTAATATGAGGCAGATATTTTAATACTCTGTTTTGTATTATCCGTTTTTATAAATATTATTTATTACTTGAATTTCATTCTTATTCTTATGCTATTCTAGATTATTCAACGTTATTACACTGAATATTTGGCATTATGTTTAAAACGTGTATTTGTCACACTTGACATTGACGAAATTGCCTACAGAGGCAGAGGCCACACCGAAAGAAAAAATTAGGTATCTTAAAATAAAATAAACTACCGAAGGAAGACATACTTTTTATTATATTAGTTATGGTAATTAAGTAAAAGAAAGCCTATTGAATGTGCCTTTCTAATTGTACCCCTAAATTATAAATATTCCTATTTTACAGAAAATATATGGGTCATAAGATTTGATGAAACAGTGGAGAGAAGTGTATTGAAAAACTTGCTCACTAAAAACTGAAAGAGAAAATAAGATCTGAGAATAAGCGTTTGTAAGAAACAGCTTGAATAACTCGTTAGTATATAAATACGTATATGTTTTATTATTGGAAATGAAACACCGAGCCATTGCGTCTCTTTGAATGTTTACCGGATTGAGTTTTACAACATTATAAAATATAAAAAAGGATATAATAGCATCCATTTTTTTTTTATTGAAGCACGACAAAGTGACTGCACTATACCTGATGGTAAGCATAGTACAATCCATAAATAGTGGCGACCACCGAGAGACAGATCATCCATCGTCAGTCGCCGCTGTCATGCCGGCCATAATGACGAAAGTCACCTGGTACTGGATATGCACAAGCTGATCCCGAAACGCGACGCGCAGAAGCGAGTCACTATGACGGGCTTTTTCGCCATGTACATGGTGGTTGCGACCCAGTCGGGCTGTAAAACCCTACCACCCCGCTATCGCCATTGCCTCGTTCGTTGATCAGCAGGGTGCACCACGTGCAGGTGAGGTTGGCTTAGGTGTCTCAAGTCTTAAGATCTTACTCGACACCCTTTACACCCTACCTTTAACCTTTAATCCCTTATTTTGTTAAGGCTTATTTAGACTGTAGTATTATCTACTAATGCACAGTCTTTTGAGAGTGACATCTAATTTCGCAGTTTCATGAAATGTAATACGTATCTTCCTAAATTATGTATTGTATACAAGTAATACTGGGTTATATAATATGGGTGTGCATATACTTATATTAATTTAAAATCGTCTTGTAAGTTAGTCCTTGTATTCGAAATTTCGTCCATGTGTTTGTATACAGCAGGTTTTGTCTGAAAATAAGCGCTGCAACGTTTGCAATTGCAAACCTGTAGTATATGCTGAAACAAAGACCTTTTCACTATACAGTGAAAAGTGCTGAAAGGACAGCACTTATCTCCTTCGAAATATTATATAAATATACAATATAAGCTCACTTATGCGGTACTTCGATAGATCGGCACGTCCAATAATCCGGCAATAATTCTTCGAAACATGCGAGAAAAGGTATTTAAGCAATGAGTACAAGTTGCACAAAAGCAGACCTCAATTAAGGATTACATATTTTAAAACTATGTGATTACATTTGTACATGTTAATTTAATACATTACACACATTTATTCCCTCTATGAAATGCTTTATTTTATCCATTACCTGTGACATTTTCGTTATAATCCAGTAATCCGAATGTTCCAATAATCCGGCACCCTCCGGTTTTTAATAGTGCCGGATTAGTGAGGTTATACTGTACTTACAAATATGTGTTATATGTGCTGAATAAATGTATCTTTCTTTCTTTCTTCTAGCAAATAATTTAAATTTATCACAATGCAAAGTTTAGTCTTCTGTTATTGTTTTGCTTTTAAAGGGAGAAGGTTGCATAAGCAATTAAAAAACAAATTACAATCACATAATCGTTAATTAAAATGTAAAAGTACATACAACAAGAAGCATCGTAAAAAGGACATCACGAGACCCTCATTCCGGCAACACATTAAAATGAACAGAAAAGTTTAACACGCCAAGTTTAATAAGCTGTCGGTAATGAAAACGAGTTGAGAACAAAGCGAAATTTGTTTCGGGTGGTTAACCGAGAGATGTGGTAATTACGAACGTCAAAAGCAAGATTTAAAAATCAAATAACTTCCTAACATAAGGTTAAGAGAACGCCATGCCATGTTGAAAAAGATGCGTGTACAATGGAGTTCTTGATGGTAATCATTTGTTCACACCCCTACATTTTAGCGACATAACGATAAGGACTATCCCCATAGATAATTCAACTATAATTTTGCTATTTACACTTTCTTTGTTAAATGAGCCGTTCTCTTAATAATTTCAAAGATACGTGACGCGATAAGAAACTCGTTCGAGTTTATCTTTCTATGATACATATTTTTAAAATATTAGACTTTATAACACTCATTTCTGGTGGATGCATAATGATTGGTGTCATTTTCAGACGTCACCATAGTATATTGATCCTACGTGTAATAGCGCGTTTATGAAGAATTTCACATTATGTGTAAACCGCATTTTTTTCACTGTATCCCATAACTATTTACAGACCACATGCAAAAAATCTTAGCGGAGGATTGCAATAGTATGAATAACGTTACCAATGGAACTCAAAAAAGTTTATATTGTCTGTTTCTATTTAGTTTTTGTAAGTGGTAGAGCCACGCTGAAGCTATAAATGGGTTGGCTCGCCCGGGATAACACCACTATCTCACAGAAAACCAACGTGAATTAACAGTGCTTGCATTGTTGCGTTTCGTTCGGTCAGTGATAGCGCCGGAGACCCCATAACCATCCACTTTCCCTCTTCTTCCCCTTACTACTCTCCCTCTCCTTCCCTCGTCAAACCCTCATCTTCACTCTTCCCCTCCCTCTCCCCGCGACTCCCCAAATACAGGCTGGCAACGCACTAGCGACTCCCCTGGTGTTGCTAGTGTCTATGTACGGCGGTGATCACTTAATATCATGTGACCCGCCTATTTGTTTGCCTCCTATGATATATATAAAAAACGTATTATAACATTAAACCAGCATCTATGTCTAAAAGATCTCATTTCTAATCTAAAATAAATAAAATTGGAATATTTCATACTGTTATTGAATTCTCGTATTATATCCAATTTCGTAGACAAAATAAATAAAAAATAATAATATTGTTAATGATTAGCTGTGCCCGCGACTCTGTCCGCGTGGAACCTAAATGTAAAATCATCTGAATGTATTAAGTCTATTTACTTATCTAATTTTCTCTCGTACTTAAGTCGCGTCGTCATTAAAATTACAATATCTTTTGATACAGTGAACCGATTTTAGTGAAACCAAGACTAAATGTTACTAGAGGATATGCTTTATGATAATCTTGTGAGGTTTTTATCGCAAACGCAGTACTTTACCAGTGATGCGTGTTCAGACAAACAGACAGATAGACATTTTACAAAAAACTTATAACAATTGTTTTCACAAAAATTTAAAAATGTACTTTCAATCGGTCCAGTATTGCCTGAGATTAGCGCGTTCAATCAAACAAACAAACTTTCCAGCTTTATAATATTAGTATAGATTTTATGTCCACACAAACCAAGGCTCTAGTAGTCCGGTGAAGCTGTTAAGACCTTGCTGGGTCAATAGCGTAGACAATTCGAAAAAAAAAAAAAAAAAACAAACCAAGGCTCTGGTAAGTTACATAATAAAACACATTTTTGCATCACGTCCTCTCAGTACATGGAAATTATTTTAAAATGAAATGAATGTCGCAGACTTTTCTCTTAATGCGATTACTCTAAAAGCTTTTTGATGAGATTTAATTATACTCGGAATTAAGAGATTGCAATGCGAAACCTGGACCACGGCTTAAACTTTAATGGATTTCTTTTTTAATTTATTTTAGAATTTTTGATTTTCGGTTAAGTTTTATTTTTTAATTTGTACGTATTATGTTACATCTATACATATAATAAGAATGTATATCTTAAGGGTCTATATGCAGCTTCCAAGGGATAAGTAACAAAATAAATTTCAATCAATTTTAGAGATGTCCGTCTGTCTGTTTGGACACGCATGTGAACTTTAA
>JACEII010000020.1:5897455-5912979 GCA_014332785.1 Antheraea mylitta
ACTAGACTGTCTTTTCTGGCGGCGCGTACCACCGGTGGTACGTATTCGATTGTGCTATTTTTAATAAATAAACGTTAAATTCTCATTATTTCTAATAGCACAATAGAATACGTACCACCGGTGGTACGCGCCGCCAGAAAAGACAGTCTAGTGCGGGCCACGGGTGGTATGCGCCGGTGGTACGCGCCGGCATGAACGTGTTTAGTATGAGAGAAAAGTATATAAGTAAGTGGACTTAATACATTCAGATGTTTCTATTAGTCACTGTTTTTTTACATTAGGTTTCATGCGGACGGAGTCACGGGCACAGCTAGTATGTAATAAAGTTACTCAGTCACGAAAATGTTGTTTACCCGCGAAGAGCAAAGACGCGTCGTATCGCGGATTTTCGCGAACCATTAAATTGAAACGAAATATATGTATTCAAACCTAGATGAAACAGCGTAATTTACATTTAGATGTAAATACGTATTATATTATATGTATAACGTCAAAACAACTTAAGTATATATAAATACCTAAGTCGCGCCGTCATTAAGTTATAATTTTTTTTTTCGAACTGACTACGCTATTGACCTAGCAAGGTCTTTAACAGCTTCACCGAACTACTAAGGCAAGCGCTTAAGGCACTCAGCCGATTTTATTTGGGCACCTAGCTCAAGGGTGCACGGCACACCTCGGCTTGGCTGTTGCCTGTTGCATGCAAACTCGCTACCTAACTTAGCTAACTATTCATATATGTTTGAGTTGTCGAGACGCATATGTGTACCAAGCATACACGCCTCAACAACCCCTCCATGTATTTTTTATCGGAAAATTAGAGTTTTTTCAGTTTGATAAGGGAAAAAATAAAATCCTTCCACTTCCATGTGTAAGCATGTAGGCGTGCACATGTGTGGGGGTGATCGTGTAGTGTTGTAGCAGTGATGTAAATTTTCGTGTCACTGTATCGCGCGAGCAGCGCACTCAAGGGCTCCACACCGAGAGAACGGACTTAGGGCCGAGGGGGGCCTAATCTGGTAGCATTATAAGTGTTCCTTCATAATTCAAAGGTTACTAAAGAATGATATCGTAAATTAATAAAACTAGTTGGAATATTATTGATACAAAATTACAAACCCATTCTTCAGTCATCTCAGCGGGAGGTATCCTATCATTTGACAGCTAATTTCATGGTATTTACAGTACAATAAAGTGGGTCAACGGTCAACAATAACCCTTAATAAGCCAGAAATTCAAAGAACTAAAAATACATAAACAGTCAAGTATTCCTCTATCATATATTTAACTAAATACAAATACCATGTATACTCGAGCCAACATTCAGCAGATTGTATGAGATTATTCGGGACAATAAAACCAAACAAAAAAGCCTACTTGGAGTTTAGCGGCCGAGAATATCTGGGCACGTATTCGATGCACGTACGATAAAGACATAGCCGTGGTAACGATACGACGTTGTAAGTTTCGGGATATTATATTATTTGTTGGCCCCGAGCGAGGATTACGCTGGAATATAATACTGACACAAAACAAAATAGAATATTATAATATACTATGGTAGTAAAAGAATCCTTGACAAATTATATGCATACCTAAATCTTCTAATATATAAAATCTCGTGTCACAGTGTCTGTGGTTGAACTCCTCCGAAAGGGCTGGACCGATTTTTATGAAATTTTAAATATACATTTAGTAGGTATATGGTATAGTATATCTATAGGTAAAGTATATTCTATACACGTAGGTGATTAGAGTGCCGTGCCAGGCTGTCTCTCTTTAGCGGGAGGCCCAGGATCTTTCTTTCTGGGCCAGCCGCCGGGGGACATGCGGAATACTCTTTCATCCCTTGTCCTCCGTTATGGCCGTAGTGGGCACCCATGGGGTTTTAGTCCGTGCGAGTCGGACATCACCCACTCTCTCCCCCGGGAGGGTGGCGTATCCATAAGGGATATCCCCATGTAAAAAAAAAAAAAAGGTGATTAGAGTGCCCCTATTCATATTTTCGTTTCAATTTCTCTTTTTTTTTTATTCGCCATTAACAAATACCTAAAACCCCAAATCACCTTCGTAACCCCACCATCCCCATTTTTTATTCGCAATCTTAGTACTTTTGTACAAAGAATATCCAAACGATTCAATAGTCGTTCGTATTTAAAACAAAACGAAATTATTGATGTTGCTGAATAACAGATAACGCCTCATCGAAATTTCTTTAAAATACGCGTGAGTCATTCACTAAACCAACTAACTAGGTATGTGTTAATTTGAGTCCCTAAATTGTATGGTTTCACAATTGGCAACGTCGCTGTAATCAAGTTCTAGGTTTTTTAAGATTTTTCGAGTTTGGAAACTAAATTGGAACCGTTAGGTAACCGATTTCACGTAGAGGGACTTGCGAGGGTCGGTTAGTTATCCTATATTACTTTTATATTATATCACCTTGGAATTAAAAAAAAAGTAGTAAATAAAAGAATGATTATTTTTCTTATTAAATGGTTAAAATTAAAAAATGCCACATATTTTAACTTTCACTTTGAATTTTGACACAACACAAAATTACTATATTTTATAATACGTCACTTTTTCCATTATCTCGTAGTAAATTACAAAGTAATTAATAGAAAACTATGTAAAACCAGTAAATCTATAAAGCTTCTTTGAGGCTCATTTATATCAAAACTTCTAAACTCATCATCATAGGACTATCACCATTGGATGCAGAAGTTTCCGTTAATGGCTCTAAGCTACTACTTTTTTTAATTCCATTGAAACTAGCAGTTATAAGCCTAGTATTTTAAAATTTACATAAAATGGAAGAAATAAGATATGTCAACATTTCTCTTATACAGGCATTTACAAATTACACTTATATTTATCGTATATATAGTATTCTATCCATATATTTATTTATACGATAATATAAACATTGTACTTGCATTAATTTATACATATAACAAGAATGCTAAACTAACGTGAGTCTACTTTTCGATTTTCATGAAAAAATGTTTTTTTTTTCTTTTATATATCATAGGAGGCAAATGAACAGATGGGTCACCTGATGCTAGGTGATCACCACCGTCCATAGACACTTGCAACACCAGGGGAGTGACAAGTGCGTTGCCAGCCTGTGTTTGGGAGGAGTGTGGGGGAGACAGGAAGGGAGGAAGGAAGGGGAAGGGGAAGGGGAGGTGGGTCTCCGGTTCTCTCACTGACCGAAAGAAACGCAACAATGCGAGCACTGTTACTTCACGTGGGTGTTTCTGTGGGTCGGGTGGTGCTTCCCCGGGCGAGCCAACCCATTCGTGCTGAAAGCAATAATAGCTTCAGCTTGGCTCTACTACTTCGTTCTATGTTGTAGGTTTCTAGGAATGAGTAATAAAAATTTCAGTAATTTCTGTCTGTCTGTCTATTTGTATGAACGAAAATCATAAACCATATTCTTGAATAACATTTAGTATTAGTTTCACTAAAATCAGATCACTCTATCAAAAGTTATTCTAATATTAATGCCGACGCGACTTAAGTACAAGAGAAAAGTATATAAGTAAATTGACTTAATAGTTAATACATTCAGATTATTTTAACAATCACTGTTTTTTTACCCCTAGTTTGACGCGGTCGGAGTCGCGGGCACAGCTAGTAAATAATAATATTCACACAGAAACAAAAATGAGCTATGACTAAAGTTGTTGGTCGTAAATGTCGAAAAGATTTATTAGCTTTGGAACCGAATATGTTTGCGAGACGCAATCATTCATTTCTGTTCGTCAGACACGTAATAATACAAAGACAAAATACACTTTCTGATAATAAGCATAAAGATATTTTTTGAATATAATAGCATAGAATACAATTTCAAACATTGCAAAAACTAAAAAGGAGTGATTGTTCATACGCCCTTATTGACTTAAACTTATAGGTAATTCGATATTCAAAGAAAATGGACAATTTAACTTAGGTAGGTAATTTTAATAATCGAGTTAATTATATTGGCAAAGATATCAATAAAAGATAGACACATAAATAAATTATAGACTACACAAAATTACAACTGCACAGTTCAAGGTATTTTAATGCTTTTTATTTTTATACATTTTTACTACCAGTATCCGTGACTTTGAACGAATGGAATTTTAAATATAAAAATAGGGATAAAAAAAAGTAAATAGATATATACATTTTTTATCTCGATGAATTATCCTAGCCTCGCCCATTATAAGTAACATATACATGAATGTACAAATGTGTATAAAATATATCCTATAGGTCACTCTGGTATATAAACTGATATTAAGTAACACAAATATTTTGGATATAATAAGGAGTTGTACGGACTGTATAAATTCTCATATTGAGCAAGGATCGTTGCTGACATAAGTTTGTACTGCTAAGAAGTAATAGTGGAAAGGAAGTATCATAATATCCTATTTTGGTTCTAGTTTTTAAATTTTATTTCGTATATAGTAAATAATATATATTTATTTCAATATGTATCCTATTAGTATTATGATTTATTGTATTTAGGGCATTATGCTTTAATCCCAAGGTGGGTTGATGTCAGGCAGGCGGCCGATCGTAAAAATTAAGTCAAATCGTACTTCACAACATGACAAGTATGAAAAGTGGATTAGGATTTTCGCAGGGTAGGAATCAAAGTAAGAAAGGAATGCGGGATGTAAGGTTGAGATTTGCGAGTTGGAATGTGGGAACAATGACTGGAAAGGGAAGAGAATTAGCGGATGTCTTGCAAAGAAGACGCATAAATGTGGCTTGTTTGCAAGAGACAAAGTGGAAAGGGACGAAAGCAAGAGAAATTGGTATAGGATATAAATTCTACTACTGTGGGAGTAATGGTAAGAGAAATGGGGTAGGAATTGTATTAGACAATGAGCTTAAGAAATGTGTCACGGATGTGAAAAGAGTAAATGATAGATTAATATTAGTGAAATTATTGATAGAACAGATGACGGTAAATATAATAAGTGTGTATGCGCCGCAAGCTGGGTGTAATGAGGCTGTAAAAGAAAAGTTTTGGGAAGATTTTGATGGGGTGATGATTGATATTTCACAGAATGAGGATATCTATATCGGAGGTGATTTTAATGGGCATGTGGGAAGAGACAGTGGAGGTTATGAGAGAGTGCATGGAAACTGGGGTTTTGGGAATAGAAACAAAGAAGGTGAAAATCTTATTCAAGCTGCAGTTGCTTTCGACCTTGCCATAGCTAATACTTTTTTCCAAAAAAAAGATCAGCACTTAATCACGTACAATAGTGGTAATCACAATACCCAAATTGATTATTTTCTGTTACGAAGAAATAGTATTCAGATAGTGAAAGATTGCAAGGTTCTGCCTGGAGAGATATTAGCTACTCAACATCGTTTATTAGTGTTAGATTTAAAAATAAAATTAAAAATGACCGGAAAACAGTCGATTCCCCCACCCAGAATTAAATGGTATCTAATAAAGAAAGATGAGTATGCGAAAGAATTTAGGACAAAAATTGTTAATAAAATGATAGAAATGGAAAATATGGTAGCGAAAACTGTTAATGAGTGTTGGAATGAAATGGCAACATGTATAAGGACCGTAGCAAGGGATGTTTTTGGTGAAACGAAAGGAAGAGGAAAGATAAATATGGATACTTGGTGGTGGAACGAAGACGTACAAAAGGCTTTGAAAGAAAAGAAAACGGCTTTCTATGAATGGAAATGTATTGAGGATCAAGATAGTACGATTAAAGAAAATAAAAGAATAATGTATGTAGAATGTAAAAGGAATGCAAAAAGAGCAGTTGCTATTGCCAGAGCTAAAGTTCAAGATGATTTGTACAAATCTCTAGAAGACTCACGAACACAAAAATATTTGTTTCGTTTAGCAAAAGCAAGAGAAAATAATACAAGAGATATTACACACGTTAAATGTATAAAAGATGATGGAGGAAAAGTTTTGATGAATGATGACTACATAAAGAGTCGCTGGAAGAAATATTTTGAAAGATTGATGAATGAAGAAAATGACAGGACTGCAGAGTTAGAGACCGTACCATCAAATTTAGGCGTTGTACAAGAAATAACTGAGGATGAAGTAAGAAGAGCTGTGAATGGTATGAAAAACGGAAAAGCCGTTGGGCCAGATGGCATACCTATTGAAGTATGGAAGTTTTTAAAAGTAGATGGATGTGTTTGGCTGACGTTATTTTTTAATAAGATGTTACTAGAGGAAGCGATCCCACATGAATGGTGCAATAGTGTAATAGTGCCTATTTTTAAGAATAAGGGTGATGTGCAGAACTGTAACAATTATCGAGGAATAAAGCTCATGTCACACAGTATGAAGGTTTGGGAAAGAGTGATAGCGAGTCGAATAAGAGATGAGACTGAAGTGAGTCAAAATCAATTTGGGTTTATGCCTGGACGTGCGACAACAGATGCCATTTTCGCACTTCGGCAACTGTGTGAAAAATACAGACGAGTACATAAGAATTTACATATGGTATTTGTTGATCTGGAGAAGGCATATGATCGAGTACCGCGTGATGTTCTATGGTGGGCTCTGAAAAAGAAAAGAGTGCCTGAGAAGTATATACAACTTATTCGTTGTATGTACAGTCATGCCAAAACGCACGTTAGGTCAGCGGCTGGAGTTACCGATAATTTCAATGTGGCCGTAGGTTTGCACCAGGGTTCAGCTTTAAGCCCTTATTTATTCCTTCTTGTTATGGATGCGTTAACATCAGACATACAGGAGGAGACACCTTGGTGTATGCTGTTTGCTGATGATATTGTTCTTATCGGAGAAGATGCTGCAGAGGTCCAGAGCAGGCTGGAAAAATGGCGAGAAAGACTGGAGAATGTTGGTTTGAAAATTAGTAGAACAAAAACTGAACATTTGTTTTGCGATTTCGGTGGTACATCTAGTTTTTCTCCTATAGCCTTAAATGGAGTACCCTTACCAGCCTGCTCCAATTTTCGGTATCTCGGTTCATTGATACAAAACGACGGTGGCATTGATAAGGACGTGAGGAATAGGATAAATGTAGGATGGATGAAATGGCGAAATGTGTCTGGGGTAGCTTGTGATCCACGAATGCCTTTGAAACTTAAGGGGAAGGTTTATAAAACTATGATAAGACCGGTCATGCTGTATGCATCTGAGTGCTGGGCTACGAAAGAGACGGATGAGAGAAAATTACATGTGGCAGAGATGCGAATGTTAAGGTGGATGTGTGGTGTAACTAGAATGGATAAGATTAAGAATGAGTATATTAGAGGCAGTTTGAAAATAGCACCAGTGACAGAGAAGTTACGGAGTAATCGGTTAGCATGGTATGGGCATGTCATGAGAAGAGATGAAAGCCATGTAACTAGAAAAGTGTTGAGTATGATAGTGGATGGATATACGTGTAGAGGAAGACCGAAAAAGGTATGGATGGATTGTGTGAAAAACGATATGTCTGTAAAAGGTGTGAATACTGAGACGACATCTGACAGGAGAGAATGGAAAAAGAAAACATGTTGTGCCGACCCTACTTAAGTGGGATAAGGGCAATGATGATGATGATGATGATTAAGTAACACAAATGTGGCAGAAGATGGTAACACGCTAAATCTAGAAGACTAGTTCTCGGTTAGAGCCATTATAACGGTGCTCACGAAGAGTGGTAACTAGCCTGGCTAATATTAGAAAAAGTCTTACTACCATATTATAGTTTAATAATAATGTTTTCCTTTACCAAAGGTTCCGGTTCACTGTAACTTATAAACCTTTATAAAATCAATTGGTATATTATATTCGGACCTTAAACTACAAGTTACAGGATCTTCAGCATCAAAACTAATATAAAACACAAGATTTTGTTTGAAGCTATACGAAACATACTACCTAGAATTTAAATACCTAAAGATTGGATTCTGCTGTATAACAACCTTAAAGTAGACAATATAATAACAACAACCAGGTAAGGTTAGTTCCTAGAAATTGCCCTCCTTACAAAGACTTCGTAATACATCAGATAGTTCGTGACCGCGTCTTATGCAATCAGGCCGAATCGACGAGCAATTACAATAAACGGAAACGGGTTTTAGACCCTTCAGAACACATATTTATAACTTTAAAATAGACATTGTAACCTACGAAAGTTGACCTAAAGTTGACTTTCGAACATTGATTACATGTATATAGATTAACAGGGAACTAAACAAGATGGATTACCTACTCTACTCCATGTAAATTAATTTCTTTCCCGTCCTTCAAGTTTAAATCCATCCATGCAATCATCATTATCTCATATCAGTACAAGAATGGATATGTCTTTCTTCGGCCATTTATTCCAGACTTTCGATACGAATATAACCATCTACAGTTGCGGATGATCTCTACGGTTGCTTAAATACAGTTCCCACTCAAGAGCTCACGGCCACAGCGAATATAGTAATTTCATAAAACAAAGCCAGTGTCAAACGTAAACAGCATTAAGTATAATTTGTAACTGCGCAACGCCCTAGATTCGAACAAAACGCCTCACTAGGCGAGCACATTATTCATCACATCTGGTGTTGCCAGATGGTCGAGTGTGAACTGGTTTAAAGGTTTTATTATACTCGAAGGTGTTTTATCCACTGTCACTATATAAATTTAATAGTTGCATAAGCTCATAACATCGTATTCATATTGCCAATATATTAATTAAATGATATTGTTTCTCCCAACCCATTTATTTTCCATAATTCTCTTACCATGTAATGTGGTATATTTGTGAGAGATTTCCCTTTTTTACCACAATACTTTACATGTATGATATGGGAACACGTAACATAAGTATAGATTATTTTCAATGAATTACACTTAACTACAATATAGGAATCTTTAAGAGATTAAAACAATTTACTGTTCACGTTAATGGTCTGCTTTCAGGAGTTATATGTTATGATACGAATTTGCAAACTTTTAATTCCAAACCGCTGACTTCAGATCAAAAGCTCTCTCCCCTTAATTTAGTTTTTTTTTTAAAGCAATAAGAGGTCATTTTGACGGTAAAAAATTTAGAGGGATTTATAGGGTATGCAGTAGTTATGATTGTAAGATTACTTATATTCTGTAAGTCGAAACAAATTTATTCGAAAAACTTAATGGACGTCTGACTCGCAAATTTATCTTTTCTCGTCTCAGCGACTAAGTAGGTCAAAGGCTCGAATTTTTAACGGATTCTACTCATCAACGAAAGTGTTCCAGGCATTAAATACGTCTGATGGAACACAAATAATAATTAAAACAATAAACCGTTTGCTTAAATAAACAATTGGCCAGTTTATCCTGGAATATAAAGCGATAAAATGAAAGTCAATGAAAGTTTATCCAGCATAGGTTACATCTAAACGTCCATACCACTATGAAGTCGAATAACAGTATTATAATAACATGGCAACCTTTCATCGAAGATGTAAAAAGTTCAATGAAACATCTCCCATATAAATATTTTTTGATTCATTTAAAAGAATCGTATGAAAACAATATTTTTATGATATTGTTAAAAAATTATGCCGTAGAACTACGTGGAGCAGCGATCTTTAGTCGACTAGGTTACAATCTCATAAACCCGAAATATGGACTTTTTACTTAGTTTAACGAATTCGGAAACAGTCAGTACAATCCAGCAATTGTGCTTTAAGAATTACATCCCAATACCCGTAACTGTGTCGTGTTACAATAAAAAAAGAAAGCAGAAAAAGCTGATGTGTTTCACTGTTCACCAATAACCGAATCAAGCGAGACACCATTCCCACTCTACCCAACACAGTGTTTACTTTTCATCACGCAAAAAAATTGCAAATCAGAATTTCAAAGCCATAAGAAGTTACACTTCAAAAAACCGGTTATTAAAAGTATGTTTGAAGAGAAAATTTGTCATTGATTAAATAGCAACACAGACCACCCTACATACATATGCGAAAACTGTAATGAGGGCGCAGTTTGTGCAAGCCGCCGAGACCGGCCAAACATGTGTTGCACAACGAGCTTGCACCGCCTCGGGGTACGCTTACGTTCAATACACGCTCTCAATGAGCGATCCATTCACAAAATAAAAAAAACAAGAAAATAACCTTGAAAAGCTCGATCTCGCCAATAGTTGCACATTTTCTGATCTTATGAATATACGTAATTATCACAGTCGATTGGATGAACCTGACGATCATAATTTGTCGCTAGTAGTATTCAAGTATTCGCTCGTGTTTTCTAATCGAGTACTCCCAACGCAAATATTTCAGCTTTTCAAGTTATCAAATTGTCAATGTCATTGTTGATTATTGTTATTAAGTGTAAGTTTCATCAGTCTCGAACAGATGACGGTATAAATTAATTATTTGACAGAAAACTGTAGGATCGACTGTTATAGATATCTCATAGATGGCGCCTCCTTTTAATTTTGAATTTGTTTTTCACCTCCTGTTTATTTTATGGTGCACGTGTTTTGTTAATCTATTTCTAGGTAATCTCGCCTTTTCTGTATCAAATATTTAGGTAGACCCATTACCCCATACTACCTTATATTTTATCATAATTTTAATTCAACATGTAATAACTGAGCCACAGCAACGCGTAATCGGGTCAGCTGGTTTGAATTTTTTTTTTATTTGTGACAGCGTGATGTTCAACTATTGCTAAAGTTTAACGTATCCTAAGTTGTCACTGAAGGAAAACTTTGTGATGAAATAATAGCGTATTCATAAGGTTATAATGACCTCGGCCTAATTCACCAATATCAAATTACAAAAATATATCACTAAGCTCCTGTAGGCGTGTCCAGGCAGCTGAAATTACCAATCTAATCTTTGCATTTTAACATCTCAAATCGATTTCTTATCAAACCCCTAAATGTGTTCAAGCCGAATGGTTCAGATTCCCAATTGGATGAGGAGGGTGGCGCTGCGGTTGGAATTTAGGATTTTTTTTTATTATCCAAGCAGGCCCAGTCCGCTGACCCAGCTATATATTATACTGATGGACATATCAATGCACAGCCCACACTACTGTAGCTAAGTCCGGTGTCTTTTGCACTGTATGTGAGCTCTAAGGAAGAATTTTGAAAATTCAAAATCTAACTTGATGAAAAGGGGGATAAAAGTTCGTATGAAAATACATTCTTCCGTCACTCAGTTATTCTTTTATATGTATATGGCCATATACAGACCTTTTTTTATATCTTCTTTTTTGGGGGCACGGAAATTTTGGAAAGTTGTATTAACTATAATTTTTGTAGCTCAACAAGTGAAATGTACACCTTGTTATTTTGGGTACTTCTGGCATATAAGGGTACGATACTGTTGTATTCGCAGAACGAAAATGAACAAACGAGATATTCATAGCTTTTAGTTGCTTCCCATATATTGTAAACAGTAAAAGTTTTTAAACTTTAATATTTTTAGTGGCCTACGTCCGACTTCTACTACAAAGACAAACAACTATGCGACGCGGTAACTACTCAGGAAAGATAGAATACATTTTGTATTTGGATATTTTTTATTTAATGAAAAATTCAATTTTTTTTTCAAACTTTCTTTTTTTTCAGTTTTTAGGTTAATAGTTGATATTGTCGAAATTTCCTTTAAGGGCACTTCCTGCCCCAACGTGCCCCCACAAAAAGAGCCTTGTGTATAAGGATGCGAAAATAATGAATGCATATAAAAATATATATTAATAAATATATACAATACTGATTATTCTCCGAGTCAATAAAAAAGTATATTAAAGTATTATTTAGATAGCAAAAGTAACCGGCATTGAACTTAAAAACCAGTTAACATTGAAAGTGGACTTGCATATCGCGTGTGACGTCACGTGACACATGTGTTTCATCTCTTTTTAATTAAACCCATTTCATTTGGCGCATCAGAGATTCGTCACTGTCGAATGACATCAGCCGTCGGTTTATATCTCGGCCCAGCCAGAGTATCGCAACACTCGTTGATATCATCGAGATATGTGAAAGAGAGATCTACTCGGGGTTGCCAAATTACAAAAAAATGCTCTCTAAATTCATTTATTAACTCATGCAAAGCGATGATCACTCAGAGGTAGAATCTTAATCGATTGGATGTTAGTGTGTACTATATATGCTTTCGGTGTAAGAGACCATCGTGATAAAACGATAAATTTAACACAAATCGACAATCGTGGGTGCGTTCCAGCGTAAAAGGCAGTTCAACTAGGCTCAATGTTTTACAATCTTCAGCCAAATTATTACTCACAGTACAATAAAATTGTGGTCTAACAACAAACATAGATCCATAATACATTGTTATTATTGTTGATTATGTTGATATGTATCTTTGTATATTTTAACATTTTTGTTTATTTTTGTTCACGGCTCTGCTTGCGTTAATGTAGATTTCGAGAAAAAAAAAATACAGACTATATCACTCGCCAAGAATGTAGTTTTCTGTAGTTGAAGACTTTTTAAATCGATTAAGTATTTTTAAGTAGGTATATCAATTACAAAAAAATCTTATCTCTTCAAGACATCTTAGTAGCATTCATTTATTAAGAACATAAAAAGGTCTGTACAACTATCAAAGTTACCAAATATACATCACTGCTACAATACTACATGATCGCCCCCACACACGTGCACGCCTACACGCTTACACATGAAAGTGGAAGGGTTTACTTTTTTCCCCTTGTCGAACTGAAAAACTCTCAATTTTTCGCTAATAAATGTATGGAGGAGTTGTTGAGGCTTGTATGCTTGGTACACATATGCGTTTCAACAACTTATACATATATGAATAGTTAGCTAAGATGGGTCGCGATTTTGCATGCAACAGGCAACAGCAAGCCGAGGTGTGCCGTGCACCCTTGAGCTGGTTGCCAAAATAAAATCGGCTGAGTGCCTTAAGCGCTCGCCTTAATAGTTCGGTGAAGCTGTTAAGACCTTGCTGGGTCAATAGCGTCGTCATTTCTAAAAAAAGAAAAAAACTACCAAAATATTTTTTTTTATTTTTTGCAAAAAGTAATACTTATTCTAATATAAGATACTGGAAAAATACGGAGAAACGACATTTAATTCATTGGCAACCTTGACTATCTCAGATGTTTGCCGCTCTAAACCCAGACGTAATTCTTAGAACATTACAATATGTCGATATTTGTTAAAGGAATAATTCTACGTAATTGTACAAACACATCTAAAAAAAAGCGATGATGCGTAAAATACAATTTGACATAGTGACTGGCGTTAGCGTGTTCTAGTTGTTTCATAGGGTCCAGAGCGATATTTGTTATTCCGTATAGAAGCGACAAATGTCAACAGATCCTTGTCGATTTGAATTTAGAATATTCTATACTAATATAATAAAGTTGGAGGGTTTGTTTGTTTGTTTGGTTGGTTGGTTGAACACGCTGATCTCAGGTAGTACTGGAGGGTTTGAAAAAATCTTTCAGTGATGGATAAGTAATCTTTATCGAGGAAGGCTAAGATCAATAGGAGCGGAGCACCAGTGAAGAAGGTTTCAAAATCGGGTGTTTTTTTCATTTGGAGAGCTTCCACTGCGTGTAAGCGTTAGCCCAAAGTAACTATTTCACGCGGACAAAGTCACGGGCAGAAGCTAATTTCAAATAATTAGCCGATACTCGCGACTTCGTCAGCATTTTCCTGCGTATGCGTACCACACCATTTGCTTCACTTTTCTATAGTAAGGAAATACACATCGCTGAACACGTAGTGCTTACAAAAATCATATTATCTATAAACTTTAACAGCTTTGTAGTAAACGATGATATTTCTTTTAGATATGAACCAACTGTCTACGTAGTAAAACTAGATGAATTTCATTCTTATGTCCGTGTGTATGCGACTGAACTCTTCCTAAACACCTGGACAGGTTTAGATGATTTTTTATACGTGTTCAAGTGAATTCAAGAATGGTTTAGATTCACAATTGGACCAGGTAGATGGCGCTGCACTTGACGTTTAGGATCTTTTTTTATCATCAGGATAGGACAACTTAGTATGTACCTATATAAGTTAATACATATACGCGAGAGAAGTTTCACTTCCTTCCTTCATGTACATACAAACCATGACATGTACACACCTTTTTTTTTTCAAAATGTAAACGCTATTGACCTGGAAAGGTCTTTACAGCTTCACCGAACTATAAAACATGTACACACTGATACACGCAATGTTTGTTATTTATAAAACCATTGATCCCGTTTACAAATAACACCAAAAATATTCACCGAAAAGCTATCGGTGCATGTTTTCTTTGCGAAAATCATAACTTCCCCTCTTACGGTTTAAATGTATTCAAGCCGATAATATAAGATGCCGACGCGGCTGTAGAGCCCCCTTCGCAATTCAGACCGAGCGAATCGGAGTCACTTACCGTTCCCGGAACGTAATAACGTATTTGATTGAATAAAAAGAAAACAAGACGGAGGATTCGTATCCAGTTCGTTTTTGTTCATGACGTGAATATATTGCGTTTTAACGGCTATTATAGGACATGAGATAAACAGTGTTAAATATCGATTCTCACGTATTTATACAGAACACGAAGGATTTGCAGGTAAAATTATTTATTTTCTGTATGAAAAATGCATAGTATATTTACTTTCTTTCTCTTTGAAGTACACATAGTCTGTGTTTCCTAAATGTACAAACGATTGATTGCAAGAACAACTTCCAAACGTTACAATCGTTCACAGATTAATTATACAAATCTCGAACTTACTTGGGTTTCTAGTATAAAACAAGAATAATACATACGATCGAGAATCAATTCACTCCATTATCAATTTGTCATTTCAAAAAGTCAAAACAACCAATGACGGCTCGATGGTGGCCAGCGTGTCTGTCTGTACGCGATAAACTCAAAAACTGCGGAAATGGTTTTTAAGCGGTTTTGTACCAGTAGAAAAATGATTAGTGCTAGAAAAGCATAACTTTGATTACCATGTAGTTTTTGTTTCTTTAAAATCAGTTTTTTTTTTTTCTCGAACTGACTACGCTACTGACCTAGCAAGGTCTTAACAGCTTCACCAGACTACTAAGGCGAGCGCTTAAGGCACTCAGCCGATTTAAAAATCAGTCCGGTCTATCAAAAGTTATTGTAACTTTAATTACGCAACTTAAGGACGAAGGCGGAAAAAAAGTAGACAAGTAATTAGACTCTATTAGTCACTGTTTTGTACATACGGTTCCACGCAGACGAAGTCGAGGGCACAGATAGAGTTTATAATAAGATACTCACTTGCCGGACAACACTAGTGATAGGCTGTCGACTTTGGTCACCTTCTCGTGAGCGTAGAGCTCGTGGCACTTGAGGTGACGAACGCTCCGCATACACATCAAAACTCGCCTGAACTGACGTCTCGATACTCGGAGAGGTTTGAACAGCGCGACGTAGACCTGGAGAATGAGACACGTGTTGAAAATCTGATCCGTAACCCATTTGTGTGATGAAAAGTGGTTGGGGTATTGCACTGTGTCGACTAGAGTATTGAAAACACCGGTTTT
>JACEII010000020.1:5913379-5927228 GCA_014332785.1 Antheraea mylitta
CTTAGTCACAGACTAAATAATGATAAAAGTACTATTAATTCCATTTAATTTTATACGCTGTGCGACCTGTCGTGTGGCAGCCATGACGTCTTTTATAACCTCCGCCTGAAAATGTATAAAGCGAATGGGGTAATAACATAATATTAATAATGAATACATCATATAATAAGGTAAAGATAATTCAGAAAATAAATGCCATAGAATTAACAATCTGACATCAATGTCTGAATGAAAACAAAGAAATAAATATAATAAAATTAAAGTGATTTTATTGTCGTTCACAATCAAGTTTAATATAACAGGGTCATCACCATTATGTGTTATTGCGTGTGGAACAAAGATAACACATGTCAAATGGAATTACATAATTGATTTATGAAATGTACCACAGATTATATAGTTTTAATGTGCCGGTCCCGCTTTCATATTGCTCGGCCGGCGGCCGTTGTCCTGCCTTGATAGTAGAAGAATCCTAACATTCAACCACACCACCATCAACCGGGTCCAATTGTGAATCTAAACAATTTTTAAATCTACTTCAATACACACAAGATTTCACATACACACGGACACAAGAATCTATACTATATTAATGTGCTACTAATAAGCTGAAGAATTCGTTTGTTTGAACGCGCTAATCTGAGGAAATATCGGTCTGATTTGAACAATTCTTTCAGTGTTATATAGCTCATTTATCGAGAAAGGCTGTTATTATCTATATATATATATCATCACGGTAAGAATTATACGAACAGAGGACCGATGAAGAATGTTTCAAAATCGGAGTTAACGTACTTATTTAAAAATATATTCACCTTCTATGTAAACGAAGTCGCAGGCAGAAGCTAGTTATATATACAAAGATAGTTCAATGCGATAGAACAGGCGAAATTACAGATTCATGAGATCATTCGTTTAAATTAGTTTAATATGCAATACGAGATAGGGCCAGGTCAAAGTTCTAAGAAGCGATTAATAAGCATGGTTCGTTTGTGCGAAAACCTATTTATAAACGGGTCCAACGGCCGGCTCACTCAAACTATGTTTAACACTCACACATACTCATTCTTTATTTTCCTTCCGCCATATTTATTCGGATGAGGGAACGCATTATGCCCTAATTTGGATACGCTAAATTGTCATTTACTTGAAATTTGATTTTATTTTTAAACTTCTCACTTTTATCATAGTCAAGAACACATTACTAGCCCTAAATTTGTATATAATATTTTTTTAGTATAGTAATTTTAAAGTGAAATTCCTTGAGTTGTGGTTTTTGATTAGTCTGTCATGTAGTAGATTTTATATTTTATTCATAACCTTGTGTTATTTCATTCCATGTTTTGTAATATTGGTAGTGTTTTACGTAATATAAATAATACTATGTATACTAGACTGATTAAAAAAAATTGACTACTATTTTTTCTTTTAATTGTATCGAAAATATTGTTGGAAATGATGAAAAAAAATCTTGTAAAAGCCACAGCTCTTAATATTAAGAAGTGCCCCATGGTAGTTTTTAATTTCCCATATGATTAACATGGGAAAGCTTGTTTTTTTTTTGAGTTTACAATTTTATAACTCTTTAATGGTTCATCGAAAAGGCTAGAGCAAATCATTTTCTTGTTTAAAATTGAACGCTCTACATAAAAGTAATCTTATATTTTTTTATAAACCGTATCACAAGACCCTTGTAACCTACTGCGTCAAGCAGTAACCTATATAAGTGAAGTATCGTCTGCAAAAAACACCAAATCAGCACAGTTATTGACCATTAACAGCAGATCATTTATGTGTATCGTAAGAACAACAATGGCCCTAAAATAGAGCCCTGTGGGATGCCAATCCGCTCAAACGATTACACCTTGTATGCTAACTTTATGGCAACGATCTTTTAAATAAGAGACTAGAAGGTCGAGAAAAGATCTACTGGGTTTCTCCTGGTGTGTGCCACTCATAAACGGGGTGAGGCTGTTGAGAAATATGGCGAGGCCTTGGCTGTATTTCTGGACATTTCTAAGGCTTGTATAAAGTGTGGCACGAAAGCCTGGTAGGTAAGCTCCGATCATACGGAACTCCCAACAGTTTGAGGGTCTGGATTAGAGACTTCCTAAGTGAACATTCAATTCAAGCAGTGGTGGATGTTTGCTCTTCCAACCCTATGGCAATTGATGCTGAAGTTCCTCAGAGGTCATACTTTACGCCGGTAAAGTAATCAGTATAAGGTCGTGTGTGGAGTATTGCTTCCACCTTTGGGACTGGTCTGCCAACTACCAGTTAGCCTTGCTAGCATCCATCGACCACAGAGCTCGAAGAGTTTTCGGTAACGAACCACTGATAGCAGCCAAACTACAACCACTTGAACATCGACATAGAGTCGCATGTCTTGTGGTATTTTATCGGCTGCCCTTTGAGAAATGTGCATAAAATGTGCACAAGATCTGTAACAACTAATTCCATCGTCTCCATTTCATCTCAGGACTACCAGACGCCGTACAGACCATCATTCATTAACGGTTAAGATACCCTTCATCCAGACGAAGTGCTTCGCTTCGTCATTTATTATGTGAACCGCGAGGGAGTGAAATGCACTTCCTGCGTCTGTTTTTCCTGAAGCATATTATGGAGAAATTTTCAAAAGAAGAGTGAATAAGCTTAACTTATACAAATATATGGTCCCTAGTCTATACATACGAGTATCCGTAAATACAATATAAATGCACATATTCCAATTAAAAGTATTTCGACAAATTTTTTTTCAGTTTAATTGTAAATATATAAGTCAAAGAAGTTTCACTTCCTCCGCGTGTACACACTGATACACACAAAGTTTTTTTTTTATTGTTTGAGTAAAATGTATTTAATATATGTACTTCAATAACCACATATTTCTTGATTCAAAGCTGAAAAGAAACTGCTTAGTATTAGCAACAATTGTTACGTTAGAAATAGTTTGACAACTATGCTAACGATTTTTATCTCTTTCACAGACGAGACAACAGACGAGAAAAGAATAGAGTAAGTTCCTACTAGGACTCGGTCCTACCTAGATATCATTAATCTAAATGATGTGGTGAAAAGTGACTTTAAAATGTCATGAGGCTTTGTGGTAAATATTGTAGGTAACCGTAAAAGGGGAATATCAAAAATGGTGCATTCACGGTTAGTGGCTTGTATTTTGCAGCATGAAATGGCAAATTACCTGCAATGTAGCTGTACCGTTTGCGGCTACGAAGCAAAACAATAGGCCTCTTTTTGGAGTATAGAGACTCTCGTGGAAATACAGCTTCGCTATTGTGCGATCTTAGAGACTACCTAAAGAACAAACACGACATATGCATCCATACTCTTTTCTTTACTGAGTTTTTTGGCCACATTTTTGCTCATTAAGAGACTACCTGTTTACTGAAGATAGCGCTAAAAGGAACGTAATGCTCTCTAATGTATGTATAAATATGTATAACTGTTTAGAACAGTATGTCATCTTCTGTCTTCCACATTCATTATGCGTACGGCTAAGGAGTGGAATTCACTCCCGGCGTCTGTCTTCCCGTCATCTTACAAGTTAGGAGTCTTCAAGAGTAGAGCGAACAGGCATCTAGTGGGTAAGCGCGATACATTGTCGGTCTCATCGTCACTTACCATCAGGTGAGAATGTGGCCAAGCGACTACTTGTTGTACATATAAAAATCCAAAGAGGCTATTCAAGTATTTCGTAGGCACTAAAAGAGGGGCGAGGAGTGTCTTTGATTTGCTTATTTCTGATGATATGAGGAATGAGGGATATTTGAATGTATAAGTCTGATATGTGTGACGCGCGTTATTATCCACTGGGCTACCTTCGCCTTAGTAGTAAACCACTATAAATAATTCCTTTATTTATACATATAATAGCATGTAAATCTAACGTTTGTACTTTTAAGACATATGTGAAAAAATTGTTGCAGATATCTTGGAATACATAATAAATTACATTTCAATCATTTTTAGAAATGTCTGTCTGTCTGGTTGTTTGAATACGCTTCACTGCTAAAGTTCTGCGTTCATGATAAAACTTATACATAAGAAAATGATAAAGCATAACTTCAAGTACCATTTAGTATTGGTTTCATTAAAATCGGGTGGCTCTATCAAAAGTTATTGTAATTTTAATGACGACGCAACTTAAGTACGAGAAAAAAGTAGATAAGAAAACGGAGTTAATATATTTACATGTTTTAATTAGTCACTGTTTTTTTAGATTAGGTTCCACGTGGACGGAGTCGCAGGCACAGCAAGTAGACTATACATTTCTTAATTCTTGACTTGCTAACTACTGACCATGAATCAATAAGGAAACCAGAACAGATTACAAACTACTAATATAAATCTTTACTTAAGCATGGGATGTGGGTAAGGGCATTGCTTATTTTTGCTGACCAAGGAGAGGGGGCGGTCAGAAATTACAAATATTCTGCTTACGTAATACTTGGACGGCCTTTAATAAGAAATAAACAACAAAACCCCCAATTATTTGAAGTTTAACAGATATTTTCCAAAACTGTTGAAAAATAAACATTGAGAAAGTAAAAGTTTTGAGTCATACATAAACAATGTTCTGTGGCAGTTATTTACAACTTGTCCGTTAGCGTCAGAGTTATTAATAGATTTTAAACAGAGAAAGACCAGTGTCACAAACATTAAACAGATACATTCCTAACAAACTCCAGCGTCCTAATGACAAAAGTATAGCAGACAATTTTATTATCATCCACAAATGCCATACGGGTGCCTTTGATGCCAATATTGGTAAACTTACATATTGAATAATTATTTTAAAGCAGTTACCAAAAATATTTACGCTTATTTCTAAACTTGACTGCACAACTAGATTAAAAAGCAGATTATAAAACTCAAATTTTCAATAAATTACTTATTCAGTGCAATATCTATACTAATATACTGATATTATAAAGAGGTAAAGTTTGTGACGTTGTAGGGGGTAATCTCAGAAACTACTGGTCCGATTTGAATAATTCTTTCAATGTTATATGCTTATTTATCGAGAATGATTATAGGCTATATATCATCACACTAAGACCAATAGGAGCGGAGCACCAATGAAGAATGTTTAAAAATCGGGGTTTTTTTCCTCTTGAGAACTTCCGCTGAGTGTTAACGTTAACCCAAAGTATCTACTCCACGCGAACGAAGTCGCGGGCAGAGGCTAGTGACATAATTTTATTGTTTTTACTAGCTTCTGCATGCGGCTTCGTCTGAGTGGAATAGTTACTTTTGGGCTAACGCTAACACGCATTCGTGGCAACAACACGGAGGCTCTCAAAGGGTAACAATACACGATTTTGAACCATGGACTTAGTGTGATGATATATACTCTATATAACCTTCCTAGATAAATGAGCTATCGAACACTAAAATATTTTTTCAAATCGGACCAGTAGTTCCTGAGATTAGCGCGTTTAAGCAAAAAAACTCTTCAGCTTTATAATATAAGTATAGATTATGATTTTAAACTGAAACCAGTACAATTACGATTTCAGCTCGATTTTGTTAAAAATGAAATTTGCAAAATTTTGCAAAAATTAAATCCTTGATGCGTTGAGAAGGTATTCAATCACTCAATCCCGTTAACGGAATTATAGCTAATTTATATCAAATCTTATTCAGACAACTTACCAAGGATAATAATAAACGAGAAATCATAAAATAGCGGAGACTTCAAACATAATATTTACACTTATATTAAACAAGTCGTGTACTAATAAGGTCACAGTTAATGACTTTAACAACGGTGACAAGGCTGTCTCTTAGAATGGCACTTTAACTTGGTAACGTGATATAATCATAATGCAGCCTAAATATAAGGATTTATTTATACGGAACTACGACCAAGCTCTACTAATGGGAGATGAAGTAGACTTGAAAAGACAAAAAAAGTGATCGTAACTACTCGATTCAGTTCGATAAGGGAAATAATAAACAACTTCCACCATATGTGCATTGTGTGCTCATATGTGAGGTGATCTCATGCGTGTACAAGTGATGTAGGTGAGTCACTATATCATGTTAGGTGCGGTTGCGAACGCAACGTAATCAGTAATCCGCGAGAGTTTCTACCATTAACTCGGCTACCATCGCTTCACATGTAATACACCGTAAGTAATCCAATTACAATGTTTGCGTCATGTTACAATACAGGAACGAACATAATCGCATAGGCTCCTAAGAATTGAAGAGTTTTGCTACTTTGTTACCTTGGTTACCTAACCAAACACTCATCAAACTACCTTTGAGTACTCCTTTCCAATAAAAAATGAATCATCGCAATCAGTTGGCGTGATATTGAGTTATTCGCCTATTTGTCGTGTACATACTTAATGCCAATTTAATAATAAATAAAAAATATTTTTTTAAAAATATGCTCACGGATACGACTTTTACGTATACAAAATACTACATGTAAGCAAAAAAAAAGGTGCGGACCAGGAGTCTGCAGAATAGAACAAAAAAGAAATGACAATTTAAAACTTATATGGTTTTGCACTGGATGCCGTTGTCAAAACTGTACCATTGAAATGGGATCACACGGGAAGTAACAGGTTTGTAATAAAAAAGAATCATTGAAATCGGTTCACCCAGTCCAAAGTTCTGAGGTTACAAACATTAACCCGATTAGGCCTCCCACGGCTGCGGCTCAAGCCTAGGTTCGATCCTTCGGTAGAGAGCCCTTGAGTGCGTTGCTTGCACGATACGGTGACATACATAATATACATCACCGCTACAACACTAAACGTGCACGCCTACAAGCTTACACATGAAAGTGGAAGGGTTTACTTTTTTCCCTTATCGAACTGAAAAACTCTCAATTTTCCGATAATAAATATATGGAGGAGTTGTTGAGGCGTGTATGCTTGGTACACATATACGTTTCAACAACTCATACATATATGAATAGTTAGCTAGGTTAGATAAGATAGGTCGCGATTTTGCATGCAACAGGCAACAGCCAAGCCGAGGTGTGCCGTGCACCCTTGAGCTGGTTGCCAAAATAAAATCGGCTGAGTGCCTTAAACGCTCGCCTTAGTGGTCCAGTGAAGCTGTTAAGACCTTGCAGGGTCAAAGGCGTAGTCATTTCGAAAAAAAAAAGTTAAAAACATTTAAAAAAAATACAGTCGAATTGAGAACCTCCTCCTTTTTTTGAAGTCGGTTAAAAACGAGACAAATCACTATTGTATGAAAGGGCAGATACGACGATTGAAAGTGTAGATAGAAAGTAAAAGCAAAGAACTGCAATTCAAGAGATATCTGCTTTTAATAGAGAATGGTAATTAAATACAGTTTTAACCAAATTTCATAACTAGTTTAAAGTGACAGAAAAAAGCTTTTATGAAGGCTGCAAAACAAAGTTTCTAAATTTTACATACATGATTGTTATAGCTTCTTTCATAGTAGTATGGTTTCATATAGTTTCTTTCATTGTATAGCTTCTTTCAATCGGGATAGATATTATACCTAGGAATGTCATAGTGGTAGTGACTAAGATCGATTTGGTAACTACTACCCTCAAGTTGAAAATATCTCAGCAAGAACCTGTTGGTGTATTCCGACTTGAAGAGTTGCTATAAATTTAGTATGTTTACTATCTTAGACCACAACATTATTTAGCAGTACATGAAATTTTGGTTAAATGTAAAATCCTATGAAGTATAAAAATGTAATTGGTACAAGTATTCAACTACTATTGACTATTTACATGAACTCTTCACTTTGATCGCTCAATATGTCACAGACAGCATTATGCTCAGTATTCTAGAAGTATAAAATTAGAAAAGAAACGATTGACCAGAGAACCAAAATCATCGACAATTATTAAAGCAAGAACTGGCAATTTGTCGGTCATATCTATAGAAAACCCATAACCGTTGGTGTACAAGAACGTTTCCTAAAACAGGTTCCAGGAAATCGTTGAAGGGTTTTCATAGATAAAAACTGCGGTTCGCAAATCAATTACATTCCTCATCATTCAAAGAATCATTGAATTGTTTTGCTTGTTACAAGTGTTTTGAAAACTCATTTCAAATAGTACTGTTTTTATATGTTACATTGGAATGAAGGGTGGCTTCATACAGTAAAAAAGATGGCTTGAGTGCTCCACTGCTTTAAAAGTTTAAGAACTGTTGCACCGGGCTGCTGTAGACATGTTCTTGAATATTGGCAAATGTAGTGTGAAACGGACCCGTATTATGGAACGACGGGGAGCTATTGAATGCGTAAGCCCAAAGATTGTAATGACTTTCAGAGAATTCAGACGATTGAAAATAATAATGACAGTATTGTTACACTTTCAGACTCTACAGAGGTCAAATTACTTTAGAATTACCAATATAATAATAATACATTAAAATTCTTCATGCAAATATCTTTATCAGATATTATTAAATCAATCACTATTTGTGACATTATAGTTCATTACGGTATATGGTTAGTGATTAACACCTGGACTGTCCAAAACCATAAAGGTTTTGAACTCTATACAAATGAGTATAGAACTTATGAGGCCAGGTGAACAGACTGTCGGCAGCATAAATTAAAAAATAAAACCAAACTTATTACAAAATTTTGAAGAATAACAAATTAAGTATCGTAAAATCATATTTTTTATGAGAAAAGTATTTTTCAATTATTTCTTCATTTGTACGAACTTTTTTTACTAAACTAAGAAATTTACAATGTCGTGAAATTATAAACACGATCCTCCATTTTGATATCAGCCTAGGGGTTAAAACCTTCGTAATATTCTTCGATAGGGTTATAATTATGGAACAACTATAACGAAACCCTTAATTTATTTAAAAAAGCTTTTTTAACAAATTATTAAATTTTCTTAAAAATTTTCAATATTTCTTCAGAAACGTCGATAAACCGTTATCTATTTGATAGAAAATATGATAATTACCGTGTACCATTGTTATGCAATTAATTAAAGAAAAAGCGATCACGGCCGACGAAAACAATAGTCATTGAGGTCTGGAAGAGCCGTGAACTGAATGCGACTGTTTTACGCAATTCCTTTGTTTGTAATAATCGCTGCACTGTTTTGTTACATTTTAAAAGTAAGAAAAAACATTCCTATGTGCATAGAAGAAGAAACCGATGTGAAACTACAGTTATGAGAAAAATATCGGAGTTCATATGAGAAACTTCTTAACTTTTTCTGTAATCTAGCTTTGCCCACGACTTTGTTCACATGGGACCCTATATTCCAAACCGTGACTAATAAAGTCATCGGCATGTATTAGGTCTAATTATTATGTACTTTCCTGTCTTACTTAATTCGCATCGTTATTAAAGTTACAATAACTTTTGATAAGCCGAATCGATTTCAATGAAACAAAGACTAAATGTTACTCAAAGATATGCTTTATGATTTTCTTAAAATGGTTTTATTACGAACGCAGTAATTTAGAAGTTATCCGTGTTCAAACAGACAGATAGACAGACATTTCTAAAAATGATTGAAATTCACTTATATCTAGACACCTGCAACATTTTTTTTACACACATCTAAATAGTATAGACACGTTACATTTATATTCTTATTATACTTGTAACTTAAATACTGTGATATATAATAAACCTTTTTGAATAGACTTGTTACTTAACAAAAATTTCGGTTTGCAGGAAACTATTCCCTTGTTCCCTTAACTTCGAAACCTGATAGTATAACAGCAAAAAATAAAAAGCGTTATTTATTTCAAGTGTCATATGGAACCAAATGAGTCACGTAGCAATGCAAACGGCTCAGGTATTAAACCAGGTATGAATAGAGACGGGCAAAAAACGCGGTCCGACAACAGGCACCGCTTCGAAAGCGAAAATAAAAACACGGAAGGATAAACCAGTTTGTGGCCTACATTCTACTTTATTATTTAATAATATTCGCATCTGTGTTTCTGTTTACTTGTTGTTACGTTTATCTGTTGTTCTATGTTTTAAACCACAGACGAAATTAATTTGAAATAATAGGGAATAACGGAATACATTTCAAGGTAACCAGCCACCAATTTGTTGTTATGAGATTTAAAAGCATTGGATTTATTAACACACATGATACAATTGAACTAATTATATTGAATACTTAGGGAAATACGGACGTAAAACATTGACACAAATTTTACTACGACCCCAATTAAAGAGAAAATACCGAACAAATTTATTCTTGTTCAATATTTTTAGGCTTTATAGACCGCGTTGCCTTTGCTTTCCGCTTCACAAAAAGTATACAGATTAAAACTATATTCGTAAAAAGTTACGTATGTATTAATCACCTGATTTCAATCGTTCTTCGTGTTAATTAATTAGTTGATTATCCAATAAAAAGATAATATACATAGAGACATTTAGAGAAAAAAATGTGGAATAACAGATTTTTTTCCTACTGGCCATATATACCATTATTATATCATTTGAAAAAATAAAGTATTTGAATAGAATTTTACTTAGAAATTTCATTCGTATTTTTTTTTGCTATTTGTTAATTTCCTTGATACGTAGTGTCTAAAATTGTACAAGTTCTGTTTATAACAAATTTAATATCATATTTGTTTTATTTCTTGACAAAAATTGTTATTACTGTGTGAACGAAAATTCCTTTGGCGAGTATGATTGACAATACTGAATTTTACCGTTGCTCAGCTGCCTAAAGTTGTAACTTTTGAAAATGGTTACACTTATAATGAAGTCGCTCAAATATTACGAATGTCTAAAGTCTGAGGGTTTTCGCAATGTTAAACGATACCGGTAGACTAGAAAGCATACAAAACTTACAGGAAATTGTCGCAAATGAGTAGCAACAGAGAGGGACGACACATTTATTGTAAGTAGTATCCTCAGACCCCCCATATTTGGGTGTGTTCCGAGGTATGAAACTAGCTGCAGGAAGCTGGACAGAAGTAAGTATGTGGAAAACTATACAACTGTGGATTGCTCGGAGTTGAAATCACCAATACCTCGACGTAGGCTAGTGTGATGATCGTGCTCCTTCGGGAAGAGTCTAAGCCATGCAATGAGTCTCCTTAAGATTGATGTGATGATTGAATTTAAGATAGCTTACGATATGTGAATATTTCGATTTCAATGAACAGTAAAAAATATAAAACTAAATTCAAAATCAATAACACTTTATTCAATTTTAGCCCTAATAAGACGCTTATGAACGTCAAAACTACCACTGGAAAACAACCCAGCCATGGAATAGAACCGACAAGAAATTCGATCGGGTTTGTGTTTAACATAGATATATCTTTACAGTACATTACAAGTTACAATCGCTTTTAGGAGAGGAGTCAGTTCCAGACGTTACCATCCTTTGCATTATTACATGCCTGTGCATATGCATGTATACATACAATTATATGCATATACCACATTATGGCATAAACGTGGCGCCATTTGAAACGCCTGATCGATTCACGTGGGTTAATCCCCTACCATTAACATACAACTATTTTTTGTCAACACTGACATTTGACATTTTCGGTGTTGCCCTTATCAGTTTGATTTTTATCTTCAATATCGCCAAATAATACATAATATAAAAATAACAGTTAAAATAATCTTAAATACTTCGTTATTTTTATTAAATGAAGCTGATAACACTATTTCGGAATATTTAAATCACTCGTATTATTTGTTGAAAGATCGGTTATAACTATGAAAAAATTACCATAATTAATTTTTAATAACATTACGGCCCCCGTCTTCACAAACTGATTGCATGTCAGTAGTAACGACTAAGGGTGCAACGCGCTCTTGTATAAAAATCGATAATCGAGTCATACACAGCTATACATAGTTTTTGTGATTTATATTGAACGGTCAACCCTAATAATTAACGTTGCATTGGGGTTGATGGGGTTATTGACCCTTAGAAAGCACAAGCTAGATTATCTATTACAATCACGACAACTACAACCAACAACTAGATGTCACTACTGGTGACAATTACGATATTTTGTTGTTACAAATTATTGTAACAGTTTTGACATAACTGAGCCTCATAACTGTATATTCATTTTATATACCTACATAGATGATAGATAACCTAGACTGATTGTCTCACCTTGCAGCTTGACAGTTCTGTAACAAATATCATTGCCAATGCAACAGCTAATACAAGCGGTAGTCTATAAATTACAGGTGTGATTTATGACGAAGGAGGGTCAATATTGTTCCTATAAAATGCAATATTTTATTTAATCTCGACAATAATTTAGGTAGATTATATATATAGATGTTATAATAATATTGAATATTAAACGTATATCGTGTTGATATTAATCCCTGAGATATAAATAAAAGATGATTCGTTCTAAATTCTAAGCCTAACAAGAATACAAGAATTTAATGGTACTACTTTATTCCTACAACCCTTTATATCGATCTTAAATTGCACTAAACAACTATATACTTTTTTTTATAAAATTTCTTTGTAAAGAATGTTATCCATTTAATTCCTTTCTACGTATACCTACCACACGGCTGCTCATTTCTGCACGGAAACATCACTGAACGCGTTTATAAAATTTGTCGTTTCTATGTACTTCAGTAACTTTATATTAAACTAGTTGTGCCCGCGACTTCGTCTGCGTGAAACGTAATGTACAAAACAGTGAATAATAAAATCATCTGAATGTATTTAGTTCATTTGCTTATCTATGGGTCTTCGTCGTCACTAAACCTACAAAAACTTTTTATAAAGAGGACCGATTTTAATGAAATAAAGACTAAGTTACTCTCGTAAATATGGTTTTGAGGTTGAAGTTTTATTGTGAACCCAGTACTTTAGCAGTGATGCGTGTTCATAAAAACAGACAGACCGATAGATAGATCGATAGACAGACAAAAATTTCTAAAAATAATTAACATGTATCTTTTTCTTATTCCAAGACACTTGAAACATTTTTTTTTTCACAAATATTGAAATAGTACAGACTCGTTAGATTTACATTTTTATTATGTGTATAGATGAAATTATCGCACTAATTTTTGTTGACAAGAATTAAGTGTCTAAAAAGTGAAACTATTTTTTTTTATCGAAGTCTAACGAGCAGTTATCTATCATTTTATTTATATGTAAAAACGAACTATAAATTTATTGTTCTATAAAATGTATACTTATGTTTTTGTTCATAAACAATATTGTATAGTTTTAAGGATGTAATTGTGAGGTCATATAAATAAATTCATTATGTCCGTCTGTTTGACTAAACACGAATCACTGCTAAAGTACTGTGTTTATGGTAAAACCTCACGGAATAAAATCATAAAGCATATCCTGCAGTAACATTTAGTTTTAGTTTTATTAAGATCGGTGCACTCTATCAAAAGTTATTGTAATTTTAATGACAACGAGACTTAAAAATAAGAGAAAAATAGACAAGCAAAGGGCCTTAATAGATTCAAATAATTTTATTAGGCGCTGTCTTTTTACATTACGCGGACAGAGTCGCGGGCACAGCTAGTATCGAAGAAAGATAAATTATTAAGAAAATTCAAATAATTATATTCTTATTTACAAATAAATACATCTTGACCCTATAAAAGTTAGTTATTAGAAAACTGCAACTACAGCTAGCGTTAGCGATGCGCGTCTACACGTTACGGAGTTTGAGATATCGTCGAGTCGTAGCGGCGACGTCGTGACGTCATATCACGAGGGTCGTTCACACCGACCTGCCCTAGTGACCCGCGCTGAAAGGACACGCCACCATCTTGATACTTATCATCTATTCAATATATCTACTTAGCAAACAATCTACACGATTTCCTCAATATATATGTATAGAAA
>JACEII010000020.1:5927238-5992381 GCA_014332785.1 Antheraea mylitta
TACTAACAAAGTAATCTCTCAGTGGTTAGCATTGTTCTTAGTATGAACTGTATTTACAAACAGTGCAATTATTTTTCCCAAACAAAATTAGAAAAAAAAAATAGTATTTCTTATAGAAACATAATTTCTTATCTCTGTTTCTAGAATCTTATATAGCTATAAATAAGAATTGAGTATCTGTTATTTTATCGGAACTAATCTTCGAAAGAGCTGAATCGATTGTAATGAGACTTTTGCTGAGAAATAGTGGACTTTTCAAAGATACCTATCTAGTCTAATATATCATTACGTTTACCCATTGGCGCTAATTTTAACAGAGGTTTCTTAAAATTGAAAAAAGGTTTAAGCATAGATTACAGACTTCAATTAAAAAATAGAAGACGGCATATAATTAATACAGATTATACACATAGTTCTCATGAAAAAAAAACAAAAAAAAAAAAATCACGAAATATGTTTCGGTCGCTAGTCTCTTATAAACATTTTACCTACACTTAAGAAAAATATACGTAGGATATACTTGCAAAAAAAAACAAGAAAATCCATCAAAGCATTAGCATATTACATCATCATCAACATCAGCCTGTAAGAGGCCCACTGCAGGGCCATAGGAATCTTCCCTAAGGAAGGTATGGGCATAATGTCCACACCAGCCCACGACGTATTGATGATTTCAAACTTTGAGGAATCAACAGTTTTGTTTTCCCACATATAGTAGTACTACAAGAACATTTCTCAAGATTCAGGTTTCCTCACAATGTTTTCCTTCACAGTCAGCCGATAGTGTTACCAATTTTATTTAGTAAATGTAAGCGAATTCCACAAAATTCGTTGGTACACGCTGAGGTTTGAACCTACGGACAACGAACTGATATTCCACCGGTCGAACCACTAAACGACCACGACTTCACTAAATAAAGATTAAAAAAATATATGATTACTTATAAATCTTATTGACTGACAGAATTCTATTAGTGTTATTTTGCAAGGAGACGCAATTGCTCAGATCCCTCTGTCAGAGGTTCAATTTATAAGCTGAAGCGAAAACAAGTCACTTACTATTTTCACAATTGATCAGAGGGCCTAACCAAATTGTTTATCGACAATCACTAATGCAAATAACGGAAAAATGTATTGAGATGACATATAATCTCCATACATTTTTTCGTTTTCTATTTGCGTTAGTGATTGTCCATAAGCAACTTGGTTAGGCCCCCAGGATATACATTTTTACGCTCGACTCCTATAACACAAATCAACCACCGCGGCACTGGGTACAAGAAGTCGCTTATTCCAAGTCTATTGACTTTCCAAATGTGATTCATTATTAAGGAAAAGCTTTTAACTTCTTATTGCCAGTCTTCAGTTTAGTGATTTAAGTATTTGTAAGTTGAATTAGCGTTGAAGTGAAAATGACGCCATTTTTGAAATTACTTTACCAAAAAACATAATGTACCTATAATAAACTAGATTTTTCTTCGGTTTACAATTAAAATGAGTGAGACCGACTCTTAATATTCTTTTGGAGTAAATATTTTACAATGACAGTGTGAATAAAGGTCGAAATGTATATTGATATCTGACTTCTATTATTATAATAGCTAGTAGATGGTAGAGCCACGCTGAAGCTATTACTGGTCTCAGCATGAATGGGTTAGCTCGTCCGGGGTAGTACCACCCTCTCCTAGAAGACCGACGTGAAGTATCAGTGCTTGCATTGTTGCGTTTCGTTCGGTCGGTGAGAGCGCCGGAGCACAAATTCTCCTCACCTTCCCCCTCTCCTCTTTCCTTCCTCTCCCCCTCACCCAACACATTTTAGCAATGCTCTTGTGACTCCCTGGTGTTGACGGTGGTGATCATTTAACACCAGGTGACCCACCTGTTTGCCTCCTATGATATAAAAAAATATATATATCTATTTTTCGTGACTTAAATTTTACAATATAAAATTATCTCATCGGTGCCATTATGTGAAGTTGTTTGACGTAAAAATATTCCAATGGAGAAAGCAAATTCCCGAGTGAAAATTAAAAGACAATTTTCAAGTGTGACTTTGCGTGTTATATTTTAACAACACTGGTTTAAAAAAAGCACATAATATTACTTGTTATGTGATTGAATTATTGTCTCAAAACTTGGTATTTTTTATTTCTCAAGTTTTATTTGAGTAGAAGCAGTAAATCGATATAACTAGTGGCCAGGATTTGGCCATAATCTGCTAATTTTTCGAGTTTAATTATTACTGCAAAGAATATCAATTTTCATTTTTTTTATTAATAACACTGAAGCTTGTATAGTATATATATACAATATCTACTACACAAAAAAAATGGTTGAGGAGAAGAAAGATGTACGTAACTGTTTTTTCACTGCCAATGTTAAATATATATAAAATATAATTTAATTATCTAAAAACTAGACCTTGGTAATGAAAAAGAATTAGTTACACAGAAAGTTGTAATGAAATCTTTCTTATCACTAACTAATATCAGGACAAGGTTGTAACATGACTTATAACTTGTGTATATTAAGATAATATGTAATCTCCTATTAAGTCTATGATTGCATCACAATAAATACATGAATATTATGTCCTTTCTTACATATGTAATTGGAGTTTTGTCAAACTGGCCACTTTGATCTAAAGTATCTGGCGTTTGGTTAGAAATTTTAAAATCAAATTTAGGTTTGTGTAATTGTTTCTCAGATTTAATAATTCATTTGTATATGTACCAATTGATTTTTATTTTCTATCATTCTTTTCACAAGATGGAAAACATTAAATGTGGAATTTTTGATAGGAATTTAGTCTTATGTTATTTGACTCTATATTTTGTAATATTGATGTTATTTTATGCAATATAGTCCGATTATTGGTGGGAAGTGGGACAATGTCCGCCGTTCACTCAAGTAAATTAATAAAAAATCTTTAAGTATTAAGTTGGTTATAATTAAAAATGCTGAAGAAACAGCTTAAAGCTTGAAGAGTCATGTGTATGAGGAAGCTACTGTAAGAGATAGCAATGTATGTTTTGATTGCAACATTTTCGTTCTATAATATATTCAAATTAATTTTTTATATGTACAGTAATGATCTCAGTATAAATCTTAATAACAATCAGTCTAAGGGTATTTAAGTATAAGTATTTAAAAACAGATTGATAATTCTAGACTTCAATTCCTATAAATATATTGTAAGCTTTACATCTGTTATATTAATACAAATATGAATATTATTGTCTCTCAATCAAGTGTGATGAAATCCATTTGTTAGTAAGTGTAATAATAGGTTATCAGTATGTAATATTACCAATAATGTGTAACCTCTACAATTGTGTTGGTGGTTCATAAAACATACATGTAATATTTTTAGGACGGTGGCAGGACTTGGCTGACACGTGTTACACAATTGATGCCGTCCTGGTCCTGCCGGTATGGATAAACAGGGAGTGGGGCTCCGTGTCGTTTCGGCTAGTGCAGGTACTCACCGGACATGGATGATATGGATGGTACCTGCACCAGATTGCTCGCAGGGAGGAGACCGCCGTACGCTCTCTCTGCCCGAGTGTCTTGTGTGGAAAGGACAGCGCCGCATTCTTGTTGCGGCGGTAAAGCAAAATTTATCGCTGCCGAATGTGGTTTCGGCCATACTCGGCAACGAACAGGCATGGCAATCGATGGCGAGGTCATCTTGCAGAAGTAGGCGGTGGAGAGAGCCAGGGAAGAGGATCCTCAGAGCAACTCTATCCGTCAATAGAAGACCGGTAGGAGGCGGCAATTCGGCCACCTCGTTTCGCCACTGTAGCCAGACTTAAGGGGATGGGTCGGGGGCCTGTCTCCTTATTGCACAGATCTGGCTGACGAAAGGAGGTGGCTGAATTAGCTTAGTAAGTTTCCCTGTTTGGCAGAAGTCTGGCGATCACCATCCGTCAGGCAGGCTGTTGGGGTGGCTATCCAAGGTTGAGTAGCTAGTATGATCCCTTGGCAACACAACAAATAAGGCCAGTCAGTACATCATGGAGTTTTAGTCCGTGTGAGTCGGACATAACCCATTCTCTCCCCCTGGAAAGTGTGTATCCATAAGGGATATCCCCACGTTAATAAAAAAAAATATCTGTAATATTTTTTGTTACTCATAAAATTATAACATTGTATTTTTAAAGTAGCTTTTGAACAATCCAAAAGAAAGAACCTTCTTAATTATAAGAGAATATATTAATAGTTTCTGTTACCATTAGAAAATATTATAGATTTTTGAAGTAAAAATGACAACAGAGAGAAAGACGCAAAAAAAAAGAGACAGTAATGAAATATCAGCCATATTTTTTACACAAAATTATATCTTCGGAAGTTTTCAGTTTAACAGTGATATTAATCCATAAAACACAATATGGTTGGTATTTTCCCACATTTGACTTAATTTGATTTAATAGTTTCTAAGCATGAAAGATAGGAAAAATGACAGAAAAGATGTAAAAATGAGAACATAAAATTGATAGTTAAAGAAAAAATTTAATGAAATACTAAAGGTTATCAATTTTATGCTTTTAAAGAAAGTTTTGAAGTAGCATTAATGACTATATATTTTAATTATTCAAAATTAGTTGACTTTACTAACCAAATTTTAACTATATACTTGATCCCTGGATTTATTTACCGAGTCAGAGAGAAAAATTAATACATTTAACTGTCATTTAAATATAAAAACCATTTATATAATTTAGAATCACGAAAAATTCTTACCTCTTCTATTTCTTTGTGAAACTTAATGGGTCTCATGAGGTAGAACTGCACTGAGAAATATATAAAGTTTATCACAATAAATGCACCGTTCCACACAACAGCATCAAGGTAACACTCGACACTCCACGCCCACACACCAGAGAACGCGCAACCCAGCATCAGAGCCACACGCAGCCACAGCAACCCGCCAGGAGTATGCGGCGCCAGAAATGAGAGTAAAAAGAAAATGTTCGCTGCTTGGAAGAAGACGTGATTCACTGGCCGCCACTTCGGACAATGGTGCAAATACAAGTCCCACATTGTTGGCCGATCGTGTATGCTCACATTAACAAGATCATGGGTTTCTGATAGCTTTGTAGTTTCCACGAGGCCCATGTCCGTGACCTCGGTAATCGCTTCTGTTATGTCAGTGCTCGTCGTTGGAACTTCGGTGGTAATGTTCTGCAGCCCAGAAATCATCCCGATCGCTAAGGCACTGACAAACAACATCGTCCCACCGAGTTCTAACACAAACACCGAGTTTTCTCATCGAAAACACATCTACAAATTTCATTGGGGCTAACTTATTAATCGCTACAGCCTGATATTTCGGTATATTTTAATATTCAAGGGTAAAAACATATCTCAGGGTAATAATTTAAATTTAACGCACTACAATAAATAATATGTTCGGAAAAATGTAAAAACACTAAAAGAAAGTAATAAATTATTATAACGAGCACTAATAATTCTGTAAAATGATAATCATGAAGTAGATTCTTTCTAGTAACCTAAAGAAAATAGTAGAATACAGTACTAGCAAACAATCGAATCAAAGCACTAAACGACACTCAAAAACAACACTGAAATAACACAAATCGCACTGTCAACAGCACCGATCACGGCGCCGATCTATGACAAATTTGACAAACTTGAATGACACTTGACATTTTTGAAAATCACCATAATCAATTCTATTTTCTTTTTTGTATTAGCACTAAAGCGGATTTGACCAAAGTCATCGTTTGGAATTGCATTTTACCACAACTTTATTTTAGCCTTATACCAAGTAACGTAACTGGTATATAATTACAGTAAGAGAAATCCGTACAACGAACAACAACGATACAACTCTAATGCCATATCTAATTTGGTAGACATTTTTGTTCAAATTTTTTAAACGAAATTTTTATAATAAAATTAGATTCAGACAGCTTTAGCGGTACAAATCAAAGTTGACCTTTTTGTACATATATATTACGCTAGAGTTCATATCATCTATCGCGTGAGTATTATGAGTCGTCAAAAAGATTGAAAAACAATGTATACCATTAGATATAAGTGTAGAGCCATATATAATTAGAAACGTTCAAAGTCTTGTGTAATAATTATTAATGTTTCGTAGATATACTCGTATTAATTTTTATTACATATAGAAAACATTTTTACCTTCTTTTAAACCATCGTACAAGTGCATACAGTCAAAGTGAACTCAAATTTCTTAATATGGAACAAAAGTAAATCATTTGTTTGAGCAGACTAATAAAAGTGTCGGAGTTTTTTTATGAGATCTAATTATGTAATGTAGTGACTTTTATTTTCTACGCAATATTCTATTATATGATCCTATATTTTATAATTTTGGTAACGAGTTCCGTAATATGATTCAATTTATTGTCATAGTCGAAATGTTTGGGACATAATAACAGGAAAAACGAATTGTGATGACGCAAAACTCAAATGGCTGAATCTTAAATTACTACGTGTAACTTTAATTGTAATGAAGATATATATGATTTCTAACAGAGATAATATTAATGACGGTATCCATGACTTACTTTAGTTATAGTCCAATTTAAAGATTACAACTTCTAAATTATTATAAAGTAACTATGAGTTTAATAGAAGGATGTTTTGAAATCTAGTACGAATTAGACTTTTTTTTTTAACTTTATTTTTAGCAATCAATCTTTCCGATTATTACTGCCATTGTCACGTAGTCAATAATATCACAAACTTCGTGTGATCATTCCAATATTAAGCATCGTGTGAAACCATATTCTAACAAGATGGTGGATCCCTTGCTAGAATCTTCCAGGGAGTTTTTGTGGCATCTCAGAATTTCATGCTCCGTGTTATTATTTTCCATTCACTTCACTTATGCATAATAAACTAACTATATTACGTAAAATACCACCAAATTTACACAATATATAGTCAAATAACACAAGATTATGAATAAAATATAAAATCCACTACATGACAGACTAAAATCCCGCCAAAACTCACGAATTAGACTTAAAAGACGAATATTCTTAAACCGTAACAGAATAAATCTTTCCTATATAATCTATAGAAATATTAGAATTATGTCAAACTGTGTGTCAACTGTCAAACGTTTCGTTACACAAAATGTTTACCTGATAGCTGATATGTATAGCTTTAGTTTTATCAAAATTATATCAAACGTTTCATTACACAAAATGTTTACCTGATTTATATTGTTTTAGTTTTTCGTTTTGTATAATCTTTAGTGATATCTGTTTTAATTATGGCCGTGCCGTTTGAAATGTTATTGCACCCGGAATTATTAAATAATGAGCAGTTAATACATATAATACAAGAGGTACATTTACATGTGCGTTTTCAAGTTCTTTCTGTAATAAATCAAAAATTAAAATGTTTTTTTTTCAGCGGCAATTGAGAATTCCAAATTTAGATCGAATGCCTAGAGACGAACTACTGGAATTATTTCATCATTATTGTGTACCTTACGGGCAAAGAAAGTATAGAGATTCGGGCAGAGGTAAAATATTAAACAAGATCCGTCACGTAAGTCCAGAGCCACTAAAAAATGCGAATACAATGAGGAATAACCAGAGCAGTATTAAAATGTCACATTTAAATAATGATAGACTAAAACCACCTCCAGATTTGTTATCTGGTCATATGAAGAGGATAAAAATAGAATCCACAGTGACTCCTACAAAACCTCCCTATAAAGAGTACCCTAACGCTAAGAGAAAAATGTCTGTTGATGTAAGTATAACTAGGTAATTTTACATAATATAAGGTGGTGGTACCTACATAATAAAGTCACCACAGTGAACTCATATGTCAATTTTATTGAAATATTTTCAATACATACAACATGATTGAATCAAATAGTAATTTAACAACTATTTTTAGTTCAACATATTTCAACTCGACATGTAAGTCTCTTGAATGCACATATGATTATTATTTAAATTTATAAATAAGAAAATACAATTTACTAATTGCAGATTTATTCACCTTTTATATCAAGTTCAAACACAATGAAGAGTATTTTGTTAAAAAAATAAATAAAGCAGTAATATTATTAATGCTTCTAGATGGTTCCAGTGGCAGAGAGTTCTCCACCCAAGAAAGAGAGAAAACTCATAACATGGCCTTGATATAATACACTATAATTTATTAACAGATTAGAATAGTAGTAATGATATTAATTTTTTTGGTGGCAAATTGAAAATGTTCTGCTTCTGTTTAATTTTCGTAATCTTGTGTTATTTTATATGATTTTGTAAGTGTTATACTTTTAACTATTTTTGAAAGGAAACACCCATAAATAGCTAAGAATATAATAAATGTCCTTTTATGTTTACTAAGTGGATACTTCAATTTTGTATGATAAGAATACCTTTTTACACACAATGTTATAGGTAAATAAAGGCAGCATTGGTATTTACTACAGAATTTTATACAAAGATTGTGTATGTTTTAAGTCTTGACTTGTCTAATTAATCAGACCATTTTTTTTTTTAATTAGAGATTTTAGTTGATCTTTGATTGTGTTTTGATGTAAGTACTTTCAAAGGTACAGTTAGATAAAATGTATTTAAATAGTTTTATAATAATAAATTGATTTAGATTTTCGTATATAAATATTACACTTAAGGTACACCATGTATGACTGTTTAGATATGATAACAACTGTATAAAAAAGTGCTTTATCTCGTCACCGTAGTACTAGAGGTGTTATATATTAAATCTAATTGAAAATACAACGATGTATGTACGTACATCCCATATGGATATCGGATTAGTAATTTAATTTTACAAATAATAATAAAATGGAGTTAACTATTTTATATGTTGGATTTTATAAACTTACAATAATTAATAAATTAAAAAAGAAATCACTGTGTTTTAATTTGTCACTATACATGGGCTTATGTTTTATATACTTGAATGCATTAGATAGGTAGTTCCTAGATTAAAAGAAAAAATCAGATCTGTTGAGAGTCAGCATAAGAAGTTGTAGGCAGTTGTAGGCACACAATTATATGTACAAAATGATAGCGTGTTGTAGCGGCCAGTCAAGCAGTCATTGTTAGTGTTACGCTCGGCACGGAGACTCACGCGCGTAATAAACTAGTTGCCGTGCATTACGTCTATTATTCAATTTCCCCAGTAATCAATAATAAGAACACAGACAATAACAGTATAGCATAATATATAATACAAAAGATTAAGTATAACAATGTAATGAATACTTTATTACACTCTTTTTTTTTTTGTACACTGGCGAGCTTAATTCTATAAAGCATTTTCTTCCAGCTAACCAGCGGTATTATCAAGCAAATAGTTTTGTAGGTGCATATGTATAGAAGTCATATATATACACAAATAAAAATAAATAAATAATAATATAAATATACATACATAAATAAACAAGGATATATAAGGAGTGTGGAAGTCTTAAAAATTCTACATTTATTGAGCATAAATTTATAAATAGCACATATATTGCATTCCTAATTTTAAATGTTTTGTAAATTCTTATTACACTTTCACATTCTCTATAACCTAACCTGACTAAAGCAAGACAAAAGAACAAGATAGCGCACATTCAGCGAACGCGGTGCGTTTAATACGAAACCTTCATAAAGCAAGTATTCAATAAGTAGTATTTTATAATAACGCTGCCTATATTTATATTCAAAGTTACGAGTATAGGCGCCAAATAATTTTATGGAGTCGTGGAGTCGTCTAGAGCCAAATGTGCTTATGAAGACCACACGACAGATACTAAATTTATAAATAAATACATGTGCATTAAAGTCAGACTTATCAAAATTAAATATGCACAAATAATAATAATATTTAAATAGAATATTTAAAATCATTAGGGTGTCCGTTATTTATCAAGTTAATTATTTTTCATGTGACGTCCTAAATTTTTAATTATCATAGAAAAAATATCAGAACAAAAAACCCCTAACTTTCATAATAAACTTTGCCTTTAAGACGATATAATTCCCATTGAAATTAAGTGGGATTTTGTATTTTTTACAATTAATTTTCTTTTTCTTTGACGTAATAGCTTTCAGCCATGATATATACATATTTTTATCGAATATTTGTCAGTATTTTTCCTTTTCTGAGAAACCTATTACGATTTTATTGATGACGACTTGACCCGAGTATACACGATTCAGTGGGTCACCAACCCTCGTGATGGTTCACTTTCAAGCAATGTTTAAATACCTAAAGTTTTATTAAAAAAATAAAAATTATTTTTTACTGATTACTGAAAACAAATAGAATGAAACCTTCATCTAAGTATAAGACAGAATCTGACAGGTGATACTTTTTAAATCTTTTATTATTCCCTTGGTTATGAAATAATACGTCAAAATAATAAAAGTCAACTTAGTATCATACCGAGAATTGAAATTAAAACTATTATAACAATAATCCACACTCATGTATGATCCAACGCCAAGGAACGCGAGATCTAATAAAAGCAAACAGGAAACAATAACCCAAAGCGACGATGGAAAGAGGCCCACTATGTCGAAAGTCCACTCACATTTTTTAGTACCATCCGAAAAACTGGACAAAGTTACTCGACGAGTCATTGCTCCTTACGCTCAGATAGAACGGAAAGGTTTAAAAGAGGAAGAGGTGAAAGCGGGCAAATATCTTGACATCAACAGATTCAATGTATTCTTGGAAGAGGCTGTAGATCTCGATTCGCTTTTATATGAAACTGCGATGGTGTTGAAAACGATCACAAATAGTTCTGGTAACCGTTTGCATAATGCATAATTTCTACCCCAAATCATCTGAGTCTACTGGTGTATTGTGTTGGTAGCCCTCGATTTTTGTTTTGGTTAATAATATCTATTAATATCATGTGAACTGCATATCTATTCGCTAATTAAGACTAGAAAATAAAAGCAAAGAACGTTTGCATATACATATTTATGCTACTCCTATTCCTGCATATATGTATTACGAACTGTTGGGAGGGAGAAGCGCTTTTCCTCTCTGGAGGTGTGAGTCCCCGTCCAAACATCTACGGGTGGTCCAAGCGCGCGACTAGAGCATCGATACATGCTAATCGTGAGCCCATACCCTGGCGCCCAGGGGTTTTAGCCAGTAGAAGTTCGGCATAACCCTCTCACTGTCCCCCGGCAGTGGGAGGGCATCCCTTGTAGGATTTCCCCTGGTTAAAAAAAAAATGTGACTATAGACACGGCACGATAACTGGGCCTGCAGTTTTTACGCACATCAAAGTGTCAAATCAAAAGCAGGGTACTGTACAGAACTAGCACTGTCGTTACTTTGTTGAGAATTGATTATGCTTGAGATGTAGATAATATCTTTAAAAGATTCACAACATATCTCAAAATATATGTCAAACGACTGTTATATCTTATTATACATGAGAACTATAAACCGAAACTAAACGTTGTGAAGGGCCATTGCTCATGTGTATGGTAGTTATTTCATTAGTTATTGTAGTGTTATTTCATTTGAGACACAAAATGATTGATAAAAATCTATTATTATTTTTCAGGTGTATTCGTATACATCGTTGATAATTTAAAGAATGAGATAGTAATGATGCCACATAATACGAAGAACCCGGAGCGACATGAAGTAAACGTTCCGATAGGTGGGTGGTTATTTCAAGGAATATTCTATCCAAAACATAGCCACTACTTTATGTCACATAAACTTTTTTTTTTATGTATTCATCAAAAAGTATTTATTTGAATATTATATACACACGCTTTATTCTTATAATACGTAATTTATTTTATTTATTTATTTATTTATCATTAACTTTAACACTTACATTGTTACTAAGATTTACATTGTTACATTTACATTTATTTATTGGAACTTAGAACTTTAAATAATTTGCAGAATATGATAAATGACCGATATCAGCTGCATTAGTTATCCTGTGTCGCAGCCAATATCGGCCAGTTCCAGAGTAACATATTTCGTTCCTCAAATAAATAATGTGTGTACACACAATGTATGTGAAGTGTCATATACAGAAGAAGATAAATAAAATAGAACAAAAACTGCGAGTGTTGTGTGTGTGTGTGTGTTGTGTGTGCGTGTGTGTTGTGTGTGCGTGTGTGTTGTGTGTGTGGTGTATGTGTTTAATATTAGACAGCATAATACAAAGAGCAACATTTCCTACAGTCTAAGAAAGTCCGTGAGGAATACTAATAAGAGAAAATGTCTCCTAACCTGTGATAATTTTTTCTGTTTCCTCATAGTTAAGTTTAAGGAGCCAATTTCTTACACATTTTTTGCATTCTCTGTAAGTGAGAGGAAAAATGTTAAGTTCTTTGTTAAACTTATTATAATTAATACTATGAATTTTGGGGTGTAAGGGGTGTTGAGTAACATCTTAAGACTTGAGACACCCAAGCCAACCTCACCGGCACGTGGTGCACCCTGCTGAATAATGAACGAGGCAATGGCGAAAGCGGGGTGGTAGGGTTTTACAGCCTGACTGGGTCGCAACCAGCATGAATATGGCGGAAAAAACCAACAAAGTGACTCGCTTCTGCGCGTTGCGTTTCGGTATCAGCCTGTGCATATCCAGTAACGGATGACTTTCGTCATTATAGCCGGCATGACAGCGGCGACTGGCGATGGATAATCTCGGTGGTTGCCGATGTTATTGGATTGTACTATGCTTAACATCAGGTATAGTGCAGTCACTATGTCGTGCTTCAATAAAAAAAAGTAACTTTGTTTATTACTCACTTTTCATGACCTAATCTTCGATCCGATTGCAATGGTATTCGATCTGTAATCTACAAAAAATATTTGAGTACCTTTCCTTTTGGATATATCAAAGATTAAATCACTACAAAAACAACATATATTTACATAAATATGGTACTCTAATCATAAAGAAATTTATATGATGAATTTAGTAAATGATTGTAGATAAATAAATTAAGACCAGTGTAAAAGAAATGTCTTTGCACTTACAAATTATCAAGGTAGTAGTATCAAGTAGTAGAAAGGAACAATCTAAATTCTTCACCTCTTCTACGTATGCAGTAACTTTTTGTATCTAAATATTGGGTAATAAGTAACGTTTCTTCTAATTAAAAAAATATATACTATTCACCAGTCAGTGGAACTAATATGTAATCCTATTTCTGTAATATATAATTTCAGATAAAAGTGTAATTATCTAACTATTGTTAAGTAAATAGGAAAAACGTTGATGGCTTATCGATGTTATAATCTTTGTCATAATATAACCAAAGGCTATAAATATATCCCTATGTATTAAAAATATGTGAAATATTTTCGAAATCGATCGAAATAGGAAGTAAAATTATAAACTGTTTTTGAACACTATTAACTGTATCCAATATCATTAGGTGAAGGCAAAGTGGCCGCAGCACACGCAGCCTTTACTAAGGAGTACTTACTCTTAGAAGACGTTCAATGTGACCGGCGTTTCGCTGAAGGGCTGAAGTGGGTGGATGCTAAAGCAGCATTATGTATGCCGATCGTAAAACCGGATGGCGAGTGCCACGCTGTTCTGGAACTGTACAGAACTTATGGGGAAGCGTATGATGATGTAACAGAAGTTTTCTATATCGTATTCCATTAGCATGTATCGAGCTTAAACGAGCATCGAAATAAATCCGAATCTATTAGTCAACTATTTGTTGGTTTACTCTTATAATAAATTTTACTAATTTAACTATCAGTTGAGATCAACTTTAATTACTTTGGCTTAACATGTTTGGAATAATAAACGTTAAAAAAATCAGGTTTAATCACCAATGTTAGCAACAGCTGGCAATCATTGTTATGATCAGCATTTGTACAATAGTGATCGACACATATCGCTCATATAACTGCGATCCAGAGAACATCTAACAGCCAACAGTAGGCATGAACCCAGAGCCCATAAGAAGCGCACCAATACCATATTTCGTGATTTCGTCCTAAGGTACAATGTCCAGACTAGCGAAAAATCACGTCACGATTGTCGTTGGTACTAGTTTAACATGTATATACCAACAAATTTTTGGGAATTGTCGCAAATGTATTGATGCAAATTTAATTTCTGAAATTTTTCTTTGATAAAGAAGAAACTTAGACTTTCAATAGTAGTTCCCTTATTGTCCATGGAAAGAGGTAGGCATATACTAAACTATGTCCTAAATTTAGCAAGGGATAAAAGGATCGAAAGGCAAATAAAATAAACAGTTTATGTCGTAAAGAGGCAGAAGTGAAACTTTTGTAAACAGTGTAATTAAAAATATGTCACCAGGCTGTCACCCATCCAAGTATTCACTGCACCCGATGTTGCTTAACTTCAGTGATCGAACGATAACTGATGTTTTCAGCACTCTACCTGACACAGTGTTTACCCCCACCACTTTTTGTCACAGAAAAACGTTGCGGATTAGTATTTGAAAACCCTCCTATAAGTTTAACTTCAACGATCATGCATTAAATTCTATTCATTTCTGGCAATGTGGCTTATAAACGAAAAATCTAAGGATAGCCATAGCGAGATATATCTTGAATATCGTATTTAATGCATGTTATATCCAATAGACAGTTTTGTACACCGTGGTGAGCGTAGCTTGCTGGGCCGGCGCTGCAGTACATCAAGCCCAAGCTCGCGTAATTCTACAAAAGACGGCCCATCTTAACTCTGAACTATCCTCGCTGTTAAGGAGCTATTTTTGCGACCTTGCTTCCATCGACACCATGCTGACCGATATGCTGGTATTGAACTTTATATTGTACTATCTAAAATGATAATACTGTCTAGATTATGAACTGCTTCTAATGTAGCCACGCGCGCTATAAAATTCCTTACCACATTCTCGTAGTTCTATTACGATGTTTTCCTACACTGAATATTTGGAACTGGAAAGATTGAGCTCTTCATTAGTTTTCCTCGCTATTATCTTTTCGAATGAGTAAGACAACTTGTCCTAAATATTAATTAATAAAAAGATTTCATGACATTTAAAGACATGCTTGGTACACATGCATGTTTCAATAACTCATATACGTATATCTAGATAGCTTAGCTTAGGTTAGCTCAGATAGGTCGCGATTTTTGCACAAAATAGGTGACAGCCCAAGCCGAGTTGTGCCGTGCACCCTTGAGTTAGTCACCCAAACATCCCAAATCGGCTGAGTGCCTTCAGCGCTCGCCTCAATAGTTCGGCGAAGCTGTAAAGACTTTTCCAGGTCAACAGCGTTTTCATTTCGAAAAAAAAAAAAATATTTAAAGTGAATAAATGCACTTTTTTTTTTCAAAGAATATAAACGAATTGTTATCTCCCAATAGCTATGAAGAGACAATATCACTTGGATTTTGGTTGAGATCGATCTATAGATTACAAAGTTATCACTCGTATTATTGTGATCTCACCAAAATTTAACCAAAGGAATATTTTGTTAACCCACAGGCAGTGGTTAAGTCCTTTATCGGTGCAATGAGAAGCAGTTTTTATATCATCGATAAAGAAACTATAGGTGACCAGCTACAGGCAGATATGTGGGACGACGGTTGGGCCTCGGAGAAGACCACTATACCCAGAAAGAGAATTAAAATTAAGTAAGTCCAAAGAAAAGAAGGCTAAAATTCTTACCTTTATGGTACTTTGAAACGGTGTGAAATTTGAAATAGTAGGTAATATACTTAGAAGTTATAGACGGGTTTACATATTTACTCCACAATAAAGTAGTAAAGATTATAAAAATTAAATAGATGTCATTAATCACTGTTGACAATAGTCTAGGTCAGGAACAAACACCAGCAGGGCACGTCGCTAGAACTGGTGAAAAATTGAATATAATCGACGCTTACAAAGACCAAAGATTCGTTAAGGAAATCGATCCAACTACTGGGACAGTTGTCAGAGCGTGTCTGGTGTCACCCATCACGGACAAGCACGGAGTTATTGGTAAAGGATCTCCTATAAAATTTTCGTGCTTTGACAAATGATAAGTATAAAATACATTCATCAAAAAAGTCTAAGCAACATGTACTAATTTAAATTTTAGGATGGTTCTTCACATTATAACGTTGTATTTTATTTTTAAAATAATATCTTTAGGGTTCTATGATGTAACAATAACAGCTGTTGTCTTTATAAGTTCTTTTAATAACAGAAATGAACAATATTAGAATATACTGTAGAAACTAAGATACATAAGAAACTAAACTTTTTTTTACAAAATGAAATTTCTAAAGAAAATGTATTTATTGTGAAAGAATAGAACAATTTAATACAAAGTATGATCTCTGCTATTCAGAACTTGTCGGCAACGATTATTCATTGCATTAATGAGACTGTTTATGTCATCTTGCGGTATTCGCTCCCAATGGAATTGTAGCAAATCCTTCAGCTGTTGGGTTGTTGCCGTTCCGTCCAAGTCCTTCAAAACACGTCTCTGGAGCATGTCCCATGCGTGCTCGATGGGGTTGAGATCTGGCGATTGTGCAGGCCAGGGAATACCCGGATATTCTCCGTTGCAAAGTATTCACTGGTTCGCCGAGCTGTATGTGAACGCGCATTGTCATGCATTAACCTAAAATCGGAGCCAAAGGTTTGTGCAAATGGGTAGACATAAGGTCTGAGAATATCCTCAATGTAATTTTCAGCATCCATGTTTCCATTTACAAAAACGAGCTCAGTTCGTCTGTTCTTCATAATACCCGCCCATAACATAACTGTTGAGCCGCTGTATGGATGGACTTCCTGAACGCACCTGAGCCTTTCAGTATTTCCGGGCCGACGATACACTCGCACCCTTCTTGTATCAGGCTTAAACCAGAATCGCGACTCATCGGAAAACATAATTTTATCCCATTGTTCCTGGGTCCATGTTATGCGTTCTCTACACCATTCATATCGACGAGCGCGATTCCCGTGACGTATCGGTGGGCACCTGATTGGGCGTCGAGCTCGTAGGCCGTACTTATGCAGTCGATTTCGCACAGTTTGAGGACTTACATCCACACCACTTGAAATTTGTAGCCTCAAACTTATCTCTCGAGCGGTTAACATCGGCTGGCGTCTTGCAGTCAGTTGTATGTACCGGTCTTGCCGAGTGGTTGTACTCCTTTTACGGCCTGAATACTGTTCAGCTGGTTCTCCTGTATTATTGTAGCGCTGCCAAAGACGACAAATAACACTTCTATGAATGCCAAAATGTCGAGATACCTGAGATTGATTACTTCCCGCTTGCAATATCCCCACAGCTCTTTGCATTTCATCTGCCATCAAATGATTTCGCTTCATGACGTAAAGAATATCTAAGAATTCAGTTTTGTCGCTAACTTTATTTAAATGGTTGGTAAAATTATAAAATCAAGACTAAACGTAGCAATTAAAACGCACTTAAATTCAAACAAATTCGCAGTCATTTGAATGTTATGAAAAAACAAAACATAATCAAATTTTTTTTTACAACCAGCCAGTATGTCATCAATAACAAAAAGGTTTACTTACCTACGCACTTTGTTTGAGTAAATACTTAGAAATTAATTAATATAAATGGCTAAATTTGTAATATCACGCATGTTGCTTAGACTTTTTTGATGTGTGTAGTATATAATGTATTAAGGTATAGACTATGAGTATAAGAAAAAGCTCTAAAAACTGCATATTTGTTTAGGTGTTGTGCAACTTACGAATAAAACGTACGGGCAACCATTCAATGCCGACGATGAAATGATATTTGGAGTATTTGTCAGCTACTGTTCACTGATTGTTCACTTCTTCAACATGCATCAAAAGAAGATATACCACGTATGCAGCACAATTTAAAAATAATCTTTCGTTTCTATACTAATATTATAAAGAAGTAAAGTTTGTGACGTTGTAGGGGGTAATCACAGGAACTACTGGTCGGATTTGAATAATTCTGTCAGTGTTATATACAGTGGCGGATTTCCCCTAAGGCCCAGAAGACCAGGGACTAGGGCGGCCAGATATAAGTATAAGTATAACAAAAATCCTTTAAAAAAGTTGTCAAAAAAGTAAATTCATTGTGTACTCAAATATGATGGATGCTGAGAAAGGGGTGGCTCTTACTTACTACATGCCCTGGGGCGGCCAAGACTGCAAATCCGCCACTGGTTATGAATTTATCGAGACAAGTTATAGGCTATATATTATCACGCTAAGACCAATAGGAGCGGTGCACAGATAAAAAATCTTTCAAAATCGGGATTTTTCTTCCTCTTGAGAGCTTCCGCTGCGTGTTAGCTTTAGCCCAAAGTAATTATTACTACAGGAATGAACACGCGGGCAGAAGCTAGTCGAATTATAAGTCACTTAGTGATTACATCATTTTCAGTCATAATATCTTCTTCTATTCATGAAATCTCAGTATTTCTAGATCCGTCCGTTACGAAGGACTATAGATGGGTTATGTTGGAGTGAACTAACGAAAAACCAATACATCGCTTTTAAGGGTATTAACGCTTTTAGTACATAAATTGCTTGCACTAACAGAGATCATTTCGCAGAAACGACTCCTCGCTGAAGTGACTACCATCGACCACAATCTTAGCTTCCATTGTGATTTTTATCAATTTTGGTTCTCTGTGTTCATAAATAAATATCTCCGTAGGTACACGTTGTTTAGGGAGGGTTTGTCTTGTTTCTCTCATTTTTTTTTTTGCAGGAAAATCTTAACAAAATGTATGCTGAACTGATGAATTTACATTTGAAACCTTGTAGACATGATATAGAAGAGCTGATGGAAACTGATGGCATCGTGTTACCTCCTAATAACTTTAAAAGGTTGCAATTTTAAACATTTGAAAGAATTACTACGTAACTATAAATTCATTTTGTCCGCGAATTCCTCACTGCATTTAGAAATGGAGAAAGAATCAAATATATTCTTTAAAAACTAGTTAGATCTATTTCCTGAACAAATTTAGGTTCAAAGGACTAATCATGTATATAAATATATATGTGAGTTTTAGTGGATTTTTACTCTATATATAATTTATAATATTGTATTAATTCACTCTGTAATTTGTAATATTGGTATTGCTTACGTAATATAGTTTGGTTGTTGTGCACAAGTGGAGTGGGTTGGAAATAATATCACGGAGCATGGACACAAGAACTCTATGGAAAGTTCTAACTAGGGAGCTCCCACCGTGTTAGAACAATGAAATTATCATAAGACACCTGTAATATTTACCGACTCGAAAATAACAATAATAATCTAGGAGATTGGTCTCCATAAAATCGTGTTGTTTTATGTAACCACTATGAAAGTAATTTTTTTTTCGTATGGTAGGCATTGAACTTAAATTTTCGAGAAATTTATTCAGTTAAGGGTAGTAAAATCGCGTTTTTAATCTTAGTAATCGGCAAATGGGAATGATAATGGAAAATCAAAAGTAGATAAGGTATCTATACATTTTAATTTCAATCTTCGTATTACAGTACGGAATACACAATCATTCAAATGAAACACGCATGTTAAAAACTGAGCACAATTATCTAAAATCTAAATAATTGAATCATTTTGAATTGAGCCATGTGTGCCGCTATATCGTCCTTGACTGTTGCCGAGTGCTTTTCGCTTCACTCCTAAACTGCAACCGCGCACCCTCTGTAATGTGACATGCCATGAAAGGCGAGACGTTGGAATAAACGCTTCACTCTAAGTCTAACATAACATGCACAAGAACAGCTGTATCAGAGCGATTTCTTTTAAAAATTCCAGCTTCGATTACTACATCAGCGAGGTCAACAAGGAAGAGATGCCGGGTTTAGTCTGCTATATGTATACGGAGACCTTCGCTGATAAAAACTTCGAGAGGGGTCAGCTGATTGACTTTGTATCCACGATCCTTGGATGCTATCGGAATAATCCCTACCACAATGCTGAGCACGCGTTCACATTCACGCACACCATGTACTTGATATTGGTGAACAATACGGGAAATTTCGATTTTGTTGAGGTTAGTTTTTATTACTGAAGCGAATTAACCGCACGTTGTGAAATATGTCGTCTAATGCGGTGTTCCGCCAGAGCTGTGACATGGGGCTCTTCAAAAAAAGTAATCTGTGTAAATATTAACCAGATTTAAACAATATTTTCTTATTATCAAAATTATTTAAACATGGTAACGTAAGTCAAGTGCCTCAGTAAGTCAAGTTTACCTCAGTAGAAGTGTATTGCATACTTCAGCGAGCTATATATAACTTTAAGAAAACATTGTAAAAGCTCTGAAAGGATGACGTCATCATTATTCGAACGTTCGACGAAGTTCGAGAGAAGCTCTTTTAAGAAACCGATTGTATTTTAGTTCCCAAGGTCGATAATTCATTCTTTGTTAATATGAATCAAGTTTGTGTATAGAGTTAACACGTATCAATTTGTAAATGGTAACTAGTGACAGAGTATGTAACGTCTAAATGTAGTATTTGTATTGTAAAGACCGCTGCCCTTATGCTGTCGGGACTTTGCCATGACCTGGATCATCCTGGGTATAACAACAACTTTCTGACCTTGTGTAAGCATCCGCTCGCACATATGTATAAGTCGTCCATACTCGAACATCATCATTACTTCTTAGCCAAGAAGATTATCGAGGTACTATTTCTTTATGTATAGTCGAAGAATTTTAATTTATAAACATAAAATAATACTATAATAAACAACAAAAAGAAAAGGAAACACGAAAGGAAAAACACTCTAAATGCAACAAACACATATTTATACTCAACAATCATAAATAGTAGAAAATCATGATGATTACAAACCTATCTATGAAATTAAGTAGTATAGTTTAGCGTCTGTGATACGGTCTCAAAACTACGGAATTAAGCCCCCCTCGGCAGCGACTCAAGCCTAGGTCCGTTCCCTCGGTGTGGAGCCCTTGAGTGCGCTGCTCGCGCGATACAGTGACAAAAAAAAATTACATCACTGCTACAACACTACACGATCACCCCCACACACGTGCACGCCTACACTCTTACACATGGAAGTGGGAGGGTTTTATTTTTTTCCCTTATCGAACTGAAAAAACTCTAATTTTCCGATAAAAAATATATGGAGGGGTTGTTGAGGCGTGTATGCTTGGTACACATATACGTCTCAACAACTCAAACATATATGAATAGTTAGCTAGGTTAACTAAGTTAGGTCGCGAGTTCGCATGTAGCAGGCAACAGCCAAGCCGAGGTGTGCCGTGCACCCTTGAGCTAGTTGCCCAAACAAAATCGGCTGAGTGCCTTAAGCGCTCGCCTTAGTAGTTCGGTGAAGCTGTTAAGACTTTGCTAGGTCAATAGCGTAGTCAGTTCGAAAAAAAAGGTCTCTAAACTAGTACAGACGTCAACGTGAGCTTAGATTGGCGCCGTCCGCGTCAGTAACATTTTAATTTTGTAAATAATTCATGTAATTTTATTGGAAAGTAAATAGATTATTATTATTTGTGATTGGTAAAAATATACTGCTGACTTTATTTTTCATACACATTCTAGGATAAAAATATTCTGAACAAACTCCCTACAATCGACCGGGACCGCATAATGGAAGAAATCAAATATGACATTCTGTGCACCGACTTAGCTGTGTACTTCCAAGTGCGCGCTCAGCTCACTTCCGTGCTCGCTAATCAATCTTTCGATTGGAATGATAATACTCATCGACGCATGTTAAAAGTATGGAACTATCTATTTACACCTATAATTAGTACCTTAATTGTACAATACGGCACTTAGCGCTCAAATCTACAAGCTTTAAATCGAATTATTGCATTGAAACACAGAACTTTCTAATTCCACCATTGCGTAGTCAGATCGAGAAAAAAAAGAGTGCCTTATGCACTCACCTTAGGAGTCCGGTGAAGCTGTTAAGACCTTGCTGGGTCAATAGCGTAGGCAGATCAAAAAAATCTACAGTCGATCTATGGGATGTAGTGAACGTTTTTCCTTTTTTAATCCTTTAATTTTAAACTAAGATAGGTCGCGATTTTGCATGCAACAGGCAACAGCCAAGCCGAGGTGTGCCGTGCACCCTTGAGCAAGTTGCCAAAAATTAAATCGGCTGAGTGCCTTAAGCACTCGGCTTAGTAGTCCGGTGAAGCTATTAAGACCTTGCTAGGTCAATAACGTAGTCTTTAATAGCGTAATCTAGCAATTAGTTTCCCGGAGAGTTATTTGACACGTCGGGGAAAAAAATGAGACGCCCGGTTAAGATCGGCTTGCTTCGACTTTACAAAGCGTTCTCTCTATCGCACAGCGCAATGACTGCGATAGACAAAGATAGCGCTATATGAAACCTAACTTAGCCAACCTTCGAGACGACGTGCCGAATTAAACACTGTACTAGATTTCAGTGTAAGAATGATCGTAAATCCTAGTTCAACTTGTTTATTTTGTCTATTCTACAGACTAAAAAACGATAAATTAAAAAAAAAAATCATAGTACTAGAAACCCTATTGTGATTTAGCTGCGAAGAGGTATTCTCAGCTACAATAAAATAGTAGTTGCGTCCAAACAGAATCAAGGAAGTCATCAAAAAAACTCTTTTCCTTTATAACTCGCCCGATTATCTTTACATATTTTAGCAGTTATTACACACAAGTGTTTCGAATTGGATTTAACTATTACATCTATACTAATATTATAAAGAGGTAAAGTAAATTTGTGACGTTGTAGGGGTTTATCTCAGGTACTACTGGCCCAATTTGAAAAATAATTTCAGTGTTATATAGCTAATTTATGGAGGAAGATTATAAGCTATATGTCATCATGCTAAGACCAATAGGAACGGAGACTAATGAAGAATGTTTCAAAATCGGGGTTGATGAAAACATATGCCAATTTCGCATGAGTGTTTTTGTTTTTAAGTAGCTTTGCTTTGACGAAATGCTTATAATTGTTTCTGATGGTTCTTATTTGAGATAATTTATTTGGATTTCTAGAAAACTGATGATGTTTTACAGGGTATCCTAATGACTACTAGTGATTTGTCTGGAACTTGTAAACCGTTCGGTGTTGCCAAAGGTATTTCCGAAGCTGTTTACGAAGAGTTCTACAATCAGGTAAGCGATTCCTCAGGCAACGTATATCATTGTCTTTTTCTTTCGTCAAGAGTAATTAATATAGCATAGAAAAGAATAATAGAAGATTAATTTCGTATTGGTATAACCATGTAATGCTTCTTATAACGAATATTATTCAGGTTTGAAAACTTCCTATCCTATATAGTTTAGAGGAATTTATCCGACATAAAATTCATATAGGAGTTGTTGAAGAACGCATGCGTGGTACACATGCATGTTTCAATAACTCATATACGTATATCTAGATGGCTTAGCTTAAGTTAGCTTAAATAGGTCGCGATTTTTGCACAAATCAGGCGACAGCCCAAGCCGACGTGTGCCGTGCACCCTTGAGTTACTCGCCCAAACATCCGAAATCGGCAGAGTGCCTTCAGCGCTCGCCTCAGTAGTGAAGCTGTGAAGACCTTTCCAGGTCAACAGTGTTTTCATTTCGAAAAAAGAAAGTTTGAAAACTTTTCATCGAATCGTCAATTGTTGTGAATAAAAAAGTTATTCCTGTAAAGCATTTTAGAAAATAACGACATTAATTGGAGTTTTAGTTTATTACAAGTTTTTTTTTTTTGCTTATCCGCATACTAGCGTAATTTGAGCTTATATTGGGTAATATTGGTGTCACTGTACATAATCCTGGTTATTGTGCACAAGTGACATGAATTAAAAATAGTAACACGGAATATTATTTCTGAGATGTCACCAAAACTTATAATTTAAAAAATTAAAATTAGGAAGTAAAATTATAATTAGGAAGTGACCTTCTTGCTAGAACTCTTCATGTTAGCAGACAGCTGACAGAGGTAGATTCTCGTCGTGACTATAACCTTATTGGTGGATGTCGCTAAAAACATTTATATTTATATGAATAGAACCTTATCTAATCGTATAAGCGAGGTCTATACAAATGTGAAATGCATAATTTCTGTTAGTGGAGTGAAAACCTGAAGATACTAATTTTGTAATACAAAATAACAAGCTTAATAATGGCAATAATAATCCTAACTAATATTATATATAGAAAAGTGAGTTACGCTTTAACGTCTAAACTACTAAATAACTAATCATCATAAAAGTTCCTAGAAATTGAATTTAATTGAAATGCACGGTACAGAAAGGACATAGGATACCTTTCATCCAGAAAAAAGTATAGATGGCGATAAATAGCTAAAATCTACATACGCGTGAATGAAATCGCAGGCAAAAACTAGATTTTAATCATGTAAAACGGTTGTCAGAATAATAAAGGAGTAACTTCTAGTCACAGCTTCATTTCTACTTTTGAAGACTAATGTATAGTGTATATAATTATAATATAATTGTGTCGCTACATTGAAACATGAGCTAAATCCAATTTTAATCATTCATATAACATGTTTAATCTTTTCAAGATTTACAGTTTTTATAAACCGCGAACGAAGTAATTAACTCTAATAAAAATAAATAAACAGTGTTAAATTATCTCTCAAGTTTTAAACCCCAATATAGCTGCTTAACAAAAGGTACATTTCTCCTAGCTAACAAGAGATGGCGCGTCGACGTTAAAGCCGATTTCTATAAGTCGGTGTCAAGATTCTCGCGCGTTTAATGACGTTCTTGTTCAAACGTTTTGTAAGCATACTTACCTGGCGTAGGGGACACCGTGATCAAGTAGGCGGTTCCCCCAGGATGAGGCCTATCCATTGCACTGCGGAGTGGTTGAACCCTGCGATTATCCCTAATGCGGATAACTCGGGCGCGTAATTTTTGGTAGTGGGAACTGCGTACGCGCTGTTCCCCTCATAATTAATACTTCAAACGATTTTAAATTAGATAAATGCGATTGTAACCTTTCACGTGGCATAGTATTGTGTAACTTTTTTTAGGATTTCCAGTGTTATATATACCGATAAGAAAGTGCTAATTTAGCCATTTGTAAGGTTTTTTTTTATCTTCATATTTTATATGTACAAAATCTGAAGATCTTAAAAAATAAGGTAGAATATTAGGAAGGGCTAAAATTGGATTTAGATTATTTTGAAATGTAACGATTAACTGCATTTGGTAAAACTACGTATTTCTAATTAAAACATTGTGACGTAAGCACTAATTTTCAGGAAAAAAAAACATAAATTACAGCTAAATTAACTTGCCTAGGGTGACAAAGAGCGAGCGATGGGTTACACACCTCTCAGCATGATGGACCGCCGTCGTAGCATCAACCAGCCAGCAGAACAGATACAATTCTTGTCGGTAGTTGTGCTGCCGTGTCTACTGCTCCTACAGAACGTGTTCCCAAATACTACGCCCCTTACCGATAATTGCACGTTAGTCACGTTCATAAAATGCACATCCCACTTAAGATCAATTTGCGACGCATACCTACCTATTACGTACATATATAACATCTGTAGTGTTTTAGTTAAACTATTACTAATTTAGGTAAATCCGCATATTGAATACACTAATATTGTATACCATACAAATGATAATTTATTTTTATATAGTATTTTACCTAGCTAGGTGGACTTTTGCAAGGATTCGAACCTACGTACATAGAGGCTGTGTCCGAATACTCTATCAACTAAGTCATCATAAACTTCTAAATAATCCAACTGATTTTTTTCGTTCTAGAACAGTTTTCTCATAAACTTTTTTTCAAGCAATTTATACGGTCTTTGGGGTGATGAGTCTTTAACTCCGTATTAGAATTTTTAATTAACTACTTTTTCATGGTATGCAGTTCTAAAGAAGTATGCACCAGGACACTCGATTTGAAAATCTATCGCCAAACATGTGTTGATGTGTTCTGGTAGCTGCATTTGAGAACTAGTCATCCTCTAAATATAACGTTGACTGGATTATCCTTTTCTTCCGTAGGAAAACTCAAGAGGCATGGCACGAGGAAATAGAGATCAGGGGACAGAAGCTATGGAGGCAAGATGACTCCATACCGAACGCAGATACGAGCAAGTTAATGATCAATCCGAAGTTCGATAGCGATACGTGAACTAGTATGCAGTGCTATATAGAGTTTATGCTCTAGAAATGTATTTTATTAGCTCGTGTATATTCTTATGCCTACGTAAAATACATGGAAATATTTATTTACTTCTTTAATTCCCACAAATGTAGTTTATATGAACTACTTCGTACTATGTAGAGGCAACATTGTGGGGACAGTTGTTATGATGTTAGTACAAATATAATACTTTGTTGATAGACAGATCCTAGGTTCCGGTATAGACACCTATATCTGCATAGAAGTCCACGATGGCACATGTCTCAACATACATCGTTATATTTTTTTTCATATATCGAAATCGCTTAGGCGCTTTTGGTCATATTTATATTTCACACTAGCCTCTACCCGCGACTTCGTTCACGTGGATTAGTTACTTTTGGTTAATGTTAACACGCAGCCGAAGCTCTCAAGAGGAAAAAGGAAACAATTTTTAAACATTCTTTATTGGTGCTCCGGTGCCTATAACCATCCTCAATAAATGAGCTATATAATATTAAAATGATTTTTCAAATCGGACCAGTAGTTCCGTAGATTACCCTCTACAAACGTCACTAACTTTACCTTTTTTTAATATTAGTGTAGATTGGATTCGTATTAAGTCCGGACGAGCCGCTAGCATCCTATAATAAAACAACCAAACTGACAGATAGCAAATTTATTATTTATCCTATTACAATCGACAATAAAGTTATTTTTAACATACATTATTAATAAACTCACCAATACGTTACAATTTAGTGAAACTTAACCAGCCGATAATAAAAATATTTATTATAAACATACATAATTATAGTGAAATAAATTTAAACATTCCAAATGTTCATATTTATGAAACCAATAAACCTTATTCCTCATTTATACAGCGTGTCCCATCGATGTACAAAAACATGGATATAATGTTGTCATGAAAACCAACTAAAGATATACAATTTAAATTCCATATTCATTCTACTTGGGAATAAAGCATTAATTTCCCATATTGAAATAAAAAAAATTTAACATACGGGTGTAATTTTACAACAATCATAGATACCTACGTCAGACGTATTCTGATATCAAAAACTTTATGTAAATATTTTACTGAGGTCGATGATACAAAAAAAATTGTGAAACGCTATTCATTTTCAATTTTAAATAAATCATCCAACATTTTATCTATAAATCTCGTACAATATAAATGGGAATACAAATTATATATCAAGTTATAATAGTTCAAATTATAATTCCTCCAATAAATTCCATACTACTAATTATAAATTACACTTCGCGTAATTTCTGGACATGTTAAATTATGTTATACTTTACAGATTTTCGTTTTAATAAATATAATTTTGATTCAGTTTATTAGAAACAATAAATATCCTTTATTGTTTGTTAATAAATTGGATCAAAATTATATTTATAAAGTATTCTATCCGAATACCTTTTATTTTCAAGAGAAATTGTCTATACTATGAAAATCGATTAATTCACTTCGCAATTCCGTGAAAGACGTTTATATAAAAAGCTAAAAATAAATTATAATGTATTCTAAATCTATCAAAACTTTATTGAGGTCTGTGCAAAAATGTTGAGGTTATTTTAAATATTCGCTAACATGAATTCACGATCTTTGTTTTTTTTTTAGTAAAATATTTGGTTTATTCATTCAATATGCTTTTATGCCAAAAAGGTTTGAATAGAAATTGATATTCATTTCTTGACGTATATATATATAACATAGGAGTTTAATAACGTCGAAAAATACAATTTCCTCTGCGTCTATGAAAAATCCAATCGTGGAAAAAAAACACTTTCAAACGACAAACCCATCGAAAATACAACATAATTTGACAACGACCCCCATCTTATTAGACTTATCTAACGATTACGTAGACAATAAATATGAATAGCTTAAATGAAATAGATATAATAAAAAAAAATGGAACATAAAAATAATGAGATTGAAATACAATATTTATTCAAAAGCAATGGCAATTCATTTGAATTAAGTTATACATAGCTAAGGGGCTGTGTTAAACATACAAACACAATTATTTCTACAAATTTTACAACGATTGATATATTTTTTAAATATTATCTCATTTATATACCTTTTTACACATTCAATTAGTTTTATTGCGATAATGTAAAATATTGTCGTGTTTAAGCTATAAAGAAACACACATAGATTAAAAAAGATAGATCAGTGCAATTAATATATTAAATGTAGATAAAGCAAAAACATTTGTCTATTATCATCGTTTTTTTTTAATATTAAAATGACTATTATCTGTGGAATGCTGTACTGTCTATAATAATCTCCATATTTTATTGTTACCTACTTACATAGCAGTGGCGTATCTAGGGCTATTTTTGAGGGAGCTGCTGCTGACTTTTTAATTACGTATTTCGCAAGAACAAAACGATAACAAAATGGCAATTTCAAAATATATAGCAGACGTAATATAACTTGCAATGTGTAATGTTTCATATACACTTTGAACCTAAACATATACGCAATCAGAAGAATTAAACGTATAGCAAAGTCGTAAAAACTAAAGTAATATATATGTGTGCCTTAAGTGGTCTTTTTTTAGTGCAGGCGCTGACTTAATTCGTCTCTAGGTGTGATTTCTGAAGAGTAATGAACCATTGTGTCGAAACCCAATAAACTAGACTATGGGTGGGCAGTCTATACTTTTGACCCACCTGTCCTCCACTTTAATACGACAATGTTGAGTAACTATTGAATGTTTATTGAGAATTTTGTGTAATATAAAAAAAACCAAAGGTCCCGGTCGCTTCTCTAATAAACAATTCGACGAAATCAAATAATTGATAACTAAAAATTAAAAATACAAATGTCTTAAAGGTTTATTATTTTGTTTTTAATACGTGTTTCACAGAATCTTCAGTCTTCAAAATCATATTTTATTGCAGTAATTACAAAATAAAAAAGAAGATCTTTGTGATCGGTTCTATCGTTTCTTTATTTATTTTTAACTCGAGTAGAGTTCGAAAGTTGAGTTTGGGCAATATAAAAATAATATATCATTTTATTTCCTGTGAGAGTTTTTTTTTAGTCTTCAATTCGCAAGATACGAGAATTATACCTCATACTCGAGCTGTAAAAGCCGAGTGTGGTGGGGTCGCGGTACTAGTATTATGTATTTCGTATCTTGCCCGGGACGTAGCTCTTGTCGATGGTCGGCTCCTGTAAGAACATGTGGAGGCAACGCTCGTTCTGCGCTAGAGGATGACCAGCTATCTTATTTATGAACACTTCCAAACCTGAAATGTTCCCATTTCTATAACAGAGTGATTACCTTCAACAATTTTTGAGGTAAATTAGTCTAAAGTGGAATCCGCAACCCAACAAATGATGTTTAACTATGTGGCAATAACATACGAGTTAGGCCAGTGTTTCCCAACGTGGGGCCCACCCCCACAGGGGGGTAATTTGAAAGTTAAGAGGGGCAATTTAAAAAGGACTCGACACGACCTTAACCCTTTCGCCTTTGGATTATTTAAATGCAATGCAATATCGGTGGCAAATTTAACAAAAAAGGCAGATTCTTAAAAGTAATGCTGTATATAATTATTAGCTACAATTTCGTTTGACGTTACAAAAATATTAACTGAGTATTTAGAGTCGTCACGTCAAATAAGTTTTTATTATATGTTTCGATAGTTTACTTACGATGTTTTGATAACAATTTCATAGTGATTTTTTCCTAAAACTTGTCATTTATATTTCTTAAGGGAACAAAACAATTTTTAATGGTTACAAAATTGTGTATGAGGGTGAATAAAAATTTTACAAATGTTAAGGTGTGGGCATGGCCTAAAAAGTTTGGGAAACACTGAGTTAACCCCCTGTGTCTTATAATAGACTAGGTTAACCATCGTTTTTTTTAATATTCTATGGAACTAAATGATATAAAACTGAATTTTAATGCGTGAACTGCGAATAAGTGTACATTAATTACTTTTATTAACAGTTCGCAACACTGCAAAAAGAAACTGGTAAATTAAAATAAATACTGAAAATAACATTAAAGCATTAATATGTTTTGTAATTAATATTGTATAAACGTTTAAGATATTCCTTATATATATAAAACATATTGCAATCTCTTTCGAAACAAAACATTGACACAGGCAAATACTTGTGCGGTACCATAATAAGACAAAAGATACACCATAGAGTTTTATCTTCAGTCTGTAGAAAGATTAGGAACTGATATAGCCATAAAAGAATGTAAATAAACCAAAAAAAGTTTTTTTTACCTTTTCTACGGTCTTCAATAAATTCCTCTTCAAAGATACCATCATCTCCGCGGAATGGTAGCCGTCGCTTTAACGCTTTACCGGGCAAGGGCGGCACAACAATCTGTTCATATTCATACAGTTTTGATAATTCAATAATAGAGAGAGCTCATCTATACATATAATAAAAATGAAGTGTCTGTATGTAACAGCGAAATAAAAAAAAATCATTGATTGGGTGTATAAACGTATACACGCTACTGATAACAAAAATACAATTTTAAAAATTTTTGTCGGTCTGTCTGTCTGTTTGTTCCGGATAATCTCCGAAACGGCTGGACCGATTTTGACGGAAATTTCACTAGCAGATAGCTGAAATTACTGAGGGTGACATAGGCTAAATTAGACTAAGTGTTAACCGCGGCTTCGTCTACAATACTATCTTCAAAACGGATGGACCGATTTTCATAGAACTTTCACCAACTGATAACGGATACCATAACAAGTAATTTAGTATATTTTAATTTAGACTAGATGTGCTTCGCCTGCAGTACATTCTCCAAAACGGTTTAACCGATCTTTACGAAACTTCGATTGGCAGATAGCTGACCTTATGAAAAGTAATTCAAGTTATTTTAATTTAGACTAGCTCTTCACCGTGGCTTCGCCCGCAGTATTATCTCCAAAACGATTAGACCCGTCTTCACGAAACTTCCATTGGCAAATAGCCGGTTTTATAAAAAGTAATTCAAGCAATTTTTGTACATACAAGCTGGTAACAGTGGTTTCGCTCGCAGTACTATCTCCAAAACGGTTAAAAAAATCTTCACGAGACTTTCACTGACAAATAACTGACCTTATACAAATAATTTAGACAATTTTAGTTTATACTAGCTATTAACCGTGGTTTCGCCCATAGTGCTATCTCAGTAACGGTTTGACCAATCTTTACGAGACTTTTTCTGGCAGATAGCTGACTTTATAAAGGAAATTTAGGTCATTTTTGGTTATAATAGCTGTTAACGGTGTTTTCGCCCACAAAACTTTCTTCAAAACTGTTAGACAGATGTTCACGGGACTTTCATTGGTAGACTTATAAATAGTAATTGAGGTTATTATATTTTAGACTAGCTGTTATCCACGACTTCGTCCATATGAAATTTAGCAAAAATATGTTGTTCACTGTAAACATATGCGTATTTACCGCGCTTTAGTATATAAATTTTTATATCTTGATTTATATATATGCAAGATTCAAGACGTCACCACATTCACTGTTTACAATTTAATATAATAATAATTATTAGTAATTTTGAAGATAGAAGAGGTATTTCTAATAAGATATTAGACCATAAGCTTATTGACAATATTAGCACATTATATCATTATCTATTTTTAAGTCATTTTTTCACTTTTGTACAGTGTAAGTGAGCACTGAGGTAGTTATATGGTTGGTTACTGTTCCAAATATGTTGGTTCTGATAATTCTCATTAATTACACTGTTAGTATTTATATATCTAATGTTAATCTTACAATAGTTTTTAGAAAACATTTCTATAATTATACATAGTTTCATCATTTAATAATTCTCTAATACAGTAAAAAAAAAGCGTGCGGAGCTGCGGGTACAGCTAGTTATTTATAAATTTAAAAAACCAGATATTACACAAATATAGAAATTATAAATATTTCAATTCAGAAATTCGCTGGTATTTCACAGTTGTTAAATGTATATCCCTGATACCTATTGTGTTTAACTTCGGGAGCCACTACTGGTAACACAGATTAATTAACATGATTATTTCTCAGAGGACCGAGTCTCAGCCACACACACTATGAATAGCTAGTGTGCTGTAGCTTGGGATATTATTTATATACTTTCTTATAGCATTAGCAAGCATTGAACACAGTTCAAATATTTGAAAAGTTGTTGTTTTTTATTGTTACTTAAAACTTATTATTTGTTACTGATACTCTAAATTTGTTACCTAAAATAATTTCATCTATTAAATGTAAGTGGAAATGAAGTGAAAGTGGAATACGGACTATATTTTCCATAAAATAATAATATCATTAAGATTCTGTTATGTGGACAATTTACTACAACATGATTCAAGTTTCTCTTTACTAAACTAACAACAAGAAGGTTGAGTTTTACAATTTTTTCTTTGACTAAATAATTCATTTATTGTATTTACTAATTTTAAATAGACAGACCACTAGTCTTGTCATAATTATGTGTTATTAAAATGAAATTTAAAGATAACTTTGTTTATGAAGAAGAACACTGGTCAAATTTGTTTATATTCATTAATAGATAACATCATGACATTAATGAATATACAAATAATAATTAGTATGTTGTCTGAGTTTATTTTCACTTTAGAAAGGTTTATAGCCTTATTGCCTCTGTGATTGTCACATATGACTTTTATATTGATATAATAATGGCTAGTTCTATGTCAAGAGTGTTAAATATGTACATAAGCTGTTTATATAGCAGTATGCTAATGATATATACTTTAAAATTAAATGACTTTTTTGTGAAATTAGGTCCTCATATCTCTTTCCAAATTAGTTACATTATTTCTTAATTACAATTAAAGGAAAAGATATTTACATATATATTATCATGAAGCTTAGGTCATGTTGTCTTTTTAAGGTGCATTAGTTATCTGTCTTATCCTTTTCAATAATAAACATGATTCATTTTATTATCTGTGACTGCAATATACCTCTCAATATATAGAAAAATAAGCATCACTTTATCAACAATAGTACCCTGAATATACAAAAATTTGACACAACACTTAAACTTTAAAATAATGTACCATATTCATGAACTCAAACTTCTTGTCAATTGATGTCAAAATATACACTATTATAATTCTAAAAAAACATATAATGAGAACTGAACTTCATAAAAGACCATTTAGTTTTGAACTATACATAGCTTGTATCATGATAATACATATATATATTTATCTACCCTGACACAGCTAATAATTATACTCATCATATAGAAGTATTGGAATTAGACATGCAACCTTTCAGCTCAGTAGTAAAACTGACTACCACTAAACTATGAGGCTTATGTATTTATTGCACACTAGCCTCTGCCCGCAACTGCATTCACATGGAATAGAAACCCCGGTTTTTAAACATTCTTCATTGGTGTTTCTCTCCTATTGGTTTTAGCGTGATGATATATAGCCTATAACCATCCTCGTTAAATGAACTATAGAACATTGAAAGAATTTTTCAAATTAGATCAGTAGTTCCTGAGATTACCCTCTACAACGCCACAACCTCACAAACTAACAAACTTTACCTCTTTATAATATTAGTATAGATTACAATTAAGTGTGAGAGAGTCAACTTGGATTCTTTTTACACCAAGAGTAGTGTTAATCTACGATAATTGGATTATTTACCTTACTGTCCCTCTCTAGTTCAGTCCTAAGCCATTCAAAATCACTGTATCTTCTTCTCACACTGGATTCTTTAACTTTGAACACTGGTAGGTTTGTCTGAAATTGATAATTGAAATTAATGTAAATTGTATCCATTACATTTCAGAACTGCTAATAAGGGACATATTTGTTGATACGTAGACATTATCAAAAACAAATAAAATCAATTCACTAGAGAAAAATTCACTAAATAAAATTCAATAAGCACCATTTATTATCCTACCATTTTAATTTTTTAAATTATAAATATTGTAACATAAAACTTTATGGCAAAATATAGTTCATTTATAATTTGGTAATTAAAAACAAAACTGACTAATTTGAATAATATTCATATACAGTAATTGTGAAGCCTTTCTACTTACATGACTCATTAGATGAAATTACAATAATGTAATTAAAAAGTTGTAAGTATGAAGGAAGGATATAAAAGTAGGGAGAAACTGAAAAATGTATAGACAGATTGTTTGAAAAATTATGTGTATAAAAGGTGTGAATACCGAGATGTCATTGTGCTGACTTTAACTAGGTGAGATAAATGTAAGAAGTTGATGATGAGATAATATGTATTACTATTTTACTATCATCTTTGGATGAATTTAAACTAACCAAAGTCAGCAAGATTGACTAAAAAGGCTGTACTACCACATTTGTATTTCCTTTCTTACTCAATCCATACTACACAGTCTTTGAACTTATATGACTCACATAATGGTTTCCAGTGAAAAAAGTAAAGCTACATGTATTCAATCTCTAAATGACAATTTTTAAATACTTATTACTGTGCTTTCATATAAGATAATAAGGTTTGGATATATTAATATTGATTAGTTTTAGTATGTTTAAGTATGTTTAAAATGTATGTTGAAACACCTTAAAACATTCAAATTTGATTACATATGCATAACTTTTACCAGGGTATTTTATAAAATCCAATATTGAATATATATTTGTATATTAAAACAACAGGAACAAACTGCTATCACGTTACAATTTTTACTAGAACACAGTTTGAGTTACGCCCACTAAATTATGTAAAATGTGATAAGAACGTGAGATATTCACCAATTTATATCCATACATTAGAACTAAATAATCTTAAAGGTTTGTTGAAAATGAATACATTTCTTGCACAGTAAATAATATAATCGTATTTTCTTTATATCAAATAGTCGTGTGACCCGATGAAAACATGCCACTAGTAATGTGTCGTAAGGTCAACTTTAGTTATAACCTTCTATAGATGACTAGAAACTTCAAATCATCGATGTATCGTGCACAATAATCTAATTAACGTGTATAAACGACGCTTACCCTCATGCGAACTTCGTAATCGGTGTAGCGTTTTTTTCCAACACCCATTGTAGTTACTGGATTCACGACGTCGATCTCTAAAAAATTTGCCGGCGCCGCGTATGCATCGTCCAATGTTTGTTTCTTTACATTTAAACGTCTAGTTGCATCGGCTGTCGTGTCCTCAGCCATCATAACGCTTTATTTATTTATTGTCACAATCACTAAAGATGTGATCAAGACAGACCAACAATCAAAAAAATGAAGGAAAAATGACAAGTATGAATGGAACTCTGTTTGACATTTAGAGAAATATGGCCGTGTGATAATTTAAAAGAATTACTAAATTGGTAGAAATTTGTTTCTAAAAATTAAATTACTATTACAATAAAAATGTTTACTAATCATGTATTTTTTTATTCGTTTATTTCACTGTTTATATATGACTATTAATGACTATGAATGATACGAATGTCTTGAATAATCTATTCGTATATAATATTTTTAGGTAAAGTTAAAATGACATAATTTTTAGTAGTAATGAAACTTCCAAATGGTAATTATTTATAAACATGATGTTAGGCATTCCTCGACGAAGAAATAGATACTTGACTAATACAATACTGCTAAATGACGTCATTACTATATGACTCATCTAAAAATATACATAGAACAAAAAACAACAGTATATTTAAAATATATTTTTTATTTTTATGTACAATTCACATAAATTGACTCATGGGATCTTCTTCACGTCTCCTCTTCATTTGATATGCTTCCATTTCTTCTTCTGTCGGCGCTTTAACTTCCACCATACTGTTGTATGATCGTTTTCTCTCATCAATCGAAAGAAGATAATCGGCTCTTTTCTGTTGTTTTTGCTCCATTTCTAAGGCCTGGCAAAAATAAAAATGTATAATTGGCAAAAATGTATAATTTAGTTATTTCGGCATTTTTGTATAATTTTTTTAAATTTTGTTTTCGATAACCAATCTTTCAATTTTCTTAAGTAGGAAATAATATTACAAGACTCTTGTGATATATTCAATTATTAGTGTTAAGTCTGGTGAACCTGAAGACCTTGCTAGGTCAATAGGGAAGACAGAAAAAAACAATGTTCTAATAAGATGGTGGCCATCTTGTTAGAATTATCCAGGGACTTTTTGTGGCATCTCAGAATTCATGCTTCTTATTTACTTTATTCTATACAATTTACCTGAGTACAATTACTCAACTATATTACGTAAAAGCCAATATTACAAAATATACAGTCACAATACAACTAAAATCTCTTCAGCTTTTTTATTACTTGCATTTTCCTGTGACAATTTAGATTATAGCTTATTTACACTAACGACTTACATAACAATATAAATTATACTCAAATTGAAAAAGTTTCTACCTTTTTCAATTTATCTTCTTCTTTCTTAATCTTTTTTAATTCTTTCTTCTTGTCCTTTTTCACTTTCTTCTTATTCTTTTTCTTTTTACTTGTCTTCTCTGTCTTTGATCTAATTTCCTCCTCAGAGTCTGATGAACTGCTTTCAGAACTTGATGACGAAGATGAAGAGTTATCCGTTGCAGTTTTATCTGGAAAACAGAAACAGTTATTTTAATGCATTTCGTTTTAAATATCTATTTATGTATTACTTTACTATGCCTCTTTAAGTATATATGCATGCAGTATAAACTAACTATATACACCAATAATATTGAAACAGAAACAGAAAAAGTGTAAATGCTAGTCATATTTCGGAAGCATAGTCAATCTGAAATCCACTGATATAAGTTAATATTCATGTAACTAGATGGCATATATTTATTATTCTTTGCACAGTGTCACCCTTTATATTGTGATTAATTTTGTTTCTGTTTAGAAAATCAAACCTAACAAAGTTTGATATATCCTTTAAATTAATTAGTCATAAAGGATATATCAAACAGAGTAACACATTTTAAAATGGTAATTGGTGATTGTGGATGCTGGTTAATTTCAAACATTCACATTAATATAACTTATATATAATTTTATTCCAGTTTGTCACCTAACCTTATTATATACGATAAGTATTTAATCATTCCACTGAAAATGTTTTTACACTTTTCACAATATGGTCACAGTTATCTTTATTTTTTTCCAAAAGGCAAAAATGCAACATTTTTTACATGTATGTGTCAACTCTGTTTTGATTAGCATCAATATTGGTGCTTAAGTGTGGTATATCGATTGGAATTTTTTTTGTTTACAATAATCTACTTTGATCAGGATAACACATTAAACCTTTTAATGTCCTTTCTCCAATTTATTCGGGTATTATAACTACTAGTTTAGTATAGTGTATTTATTCATTAATAGACGAACAGCACAATTGCTGATATGCCTATATCACACACAGTGTCAAAAATTTTGAATTTTTAATTGCAATAAATTTTCACTTATTTAAGTTATTTTATTGATCCATAGTCAGTTGTCGAGTCGGTTTTGAAAGCAATGTACTGAATTAATAGATGCACTCTATTGCTGAGAAAATTGTGTACCATATTTGTGTGTGTGTAGTGTTTGACTTATTTTATCTGTTGTATCTGGTCTATAGAATACTCTGGCTATATTAAGCAACATTATACAAACATGGTATATACAAGCAAGTACTGGTCTAGCAACTTGTCTATAATACTACTATATTTCTCACCTTTTTCATGCTTCTCTGAAGATTTCTGTGCACTGTGTGTAGGTTTGTTATCAACTATATCGAGTACCACTGATTTACCCGCCTCCCCGACGCAATAAGACAGCTGAAAATTATAGTTTTATTAAAAACGTGTCAGGAATATATAAAAGGTAGGCCTAATTTTTTTATGTTTAAAAGTATTGTTCCTTTATCTTTATTAATTTTAGAACAAACTTTAACTAAGCTTCTCTTTGTTGTTTATTAGTATTTGTTTTGACATTATTATTTTATATGTTAAATGTGACCGTGAACTAGATGAACAGTGACATGAATATGACATGAACAGGAAAGATGTGACCCTTTAAACATTCACCTGTAGTAGCGAAATAGCGTAGTAAAAATACTTTACTAAATATTTACTCATTTCCGTTTACTACTAGACCCAGACATACCCTTATACTTACTTTCATACAGAAATACATACATACTTTATGTTTAACGCATAATGAAAATGTTTCCTTATCATACCATAAGAAGTTTCACTTCAAAATATAAAATATATAATTGACTTAGAAGTAAATTACGTTAAACTTTCCTTCAAATGATGGTAAAGAAATTAGCTAAGGAGTTATTTCATTGAATACTGAATGCTTGTGTTACCTTTATGAAGGAATGGCAACATTTGTAGCCCCACTGTCCCTCCCGCCAATACGAACCCCAAACGGACGTGTGGTTATTTATTAATACGTCCTCTTCATATTTACTCCTGTAATAAATATATAATTTTTCTTCAGTTTAAAATGTCATTCCTCGATGTTGAGCATATTATAGTATATTATCTGTGAAGTTATAAATGTATTGAATTTTGGTAAATTATGTCTAGCAACTCTGTAGTACAGATGTATTCCGTTTTAAAGGTAAATAGGGTGATTCATTTCTAGTACAACCGATTTACTTTAAATGGAGCATATAATGTTGAGATAAGATTTTATCATTAACACAGTATTTTAGTAATGATTCGTGTCCAAACAAAAATACAGATTGACAGATATTTTTATTGATGATTGAAATATATTTTATTACTTATTTCACGACATTTGCAACAATTTTTTTCAAAAAAAAAAAACTATAAAGAACAGATACTTTCGATTTGCATTCTTATTATATAGTACCTGGACGACTGAGCCTAGCTCGATTCTTTAAAAAAACATTTTTAAATTAAAATTATCTCTTAGCTTTGACTCACAAAATTAGCATTTCTTATCAAAATAATCTCTTTAAAAAAAAGATATCTCTTTTACCGTTACTCGGATTCGAATTGGGGTTAGACGGAAATTTGAAGCAACCGATTTCTAGAGCTATTTTTGTTTTGACAGCGATGGTGAAATTAACCTTTATATTCTAGCTATATTTTTTCATTGCTTGAAAACACAGACAAAAGACAGTTTTCTATGTATGAAATCTAGCTAGATCGATTATCGTCCCCGAAACCATCTACATGTTAAGCTTTACGGAAATCACTGACGCCGTTTCCGAGATCCTAAATATATAACAATATAAAAATATACAAGAATCGCTCATTTAAAGGTGTTAGATATATATATATAATACATCTAATAAAGAGATAGATTATCTGAACAAACGATACAAAAACATACTTTGCCAATTGTTTCTCTGGTCCTTGAACTAGAGTTCCGTCTCTGTTGTACCTCGTAAACACCTCTGTCTGAGCGAGGAGCAACTCCTTCGGTGGAACCTTCAGGTGCTCTTCACCACCATACTTCTCCAGGACTGATTGTTTCACCTACAATATATTGATGGAAAATAAAAATCAAAATTATTTTCTTCAATTTCGTATATATATTTTAGTCACGTAAGAAAAAGTGTTATGCCTCATTTATGCGACTTTTTTCTCATTCTTTCAGTTTAATCAGTATTTATTTTGTATTTTTTAAATACTAATAATATGGATTAAAAAATCAAAAGGTTTGATCAAATATTTTAAGAAAAAAAAGTAGTTATTCAAAATCAAAAATTCTTTATTCATTTTAGGCCCTAATAAGGCGCTTATGAACTTCAAAAGCTACCACCGGTTCGGTAAACAACCCAGGCATGGAAAAGAACCGGCAAGAAACTCCATCAGGTACATTTTTTTTTTACATACATTTCCAATACATCATACAATAGTTTATAGTGGATGCACAGAGAGGAGTCAATTCCAGACATCACTATCGTTCACATACTGATCCACTCTATAATATCCTTTTGACACTAAAACCCGCTTGACATGGCACTTAAATTTGCATTCCGGCAAATAAGTAACATGTTTTAGGACTTTATTGTAAAACCTAACACTGTTACCTAAGAAACTATTACTGGTTTTACTTAGTCTGAAACATGGGATGACCAGTTTAATACAGTTTCTAGTATTCACGAAAATTATAAATTTAATATAAAAACGTGAATTATAGAAAAAAAAAACTAGATAAATAATAAACCACATTATTTTATGTATTGAGATTATACAACCACTTGATTTTATTGTTTTCACAGAGCGGAAAAAGATAGTACTTTTCAATTTACCAACTTGATATTTAAGTATCAATAAATTTTATTAATCTAGGCGCATAAAGTTACGTAGACGGGTTGACAGAAGAACGTAACGCTTTTTTCTTACGTGACGATTTTTATCACTTCACTCTCGTTACGAAACTTCGCTAATGAAACCATACCTGAGTCTTGAAGTGATCTTTTTTTTCTTTGTACTCCTTCTGCAAGAGCTGTAGTTTAGTTGGTTCAGCGAGCAGGTGCACGTCGAGACCACGTGCATGTGCTTCCCACGCGAACATTTGCGCCGCTGCATGTCCTCGCGTGTCGCCAGAGAACCTCGCAAAATTCTCCCCCAGGTATTCCGACCTTCGCCGACCAAATCCATCAATACAATCGCATAAAACTGTAGGATATAATCTCTGGAATTACTTATTTCATTTAGAGAAATCACCCACTGATATGAAAAACGAAAGTGATATGATACCTGTTGTATCGTTATTGATCTTTATATTGTGACATATAAATATGGAAAAAGAGTATTGAAAACCATATTACTATATATTATAAAACTAAATCCTCCTGCACGTCTCTTTGTCTGTCAGTTTATGATTAATTTAAAAACTAGTAAAAGGATTTCTATAGGGTTAGTAGATAGAGTGATTCACGAGGAAGGTATATATTTTATCAATTTATTTTGTAAATTCTTTGAAATATAACGATAATTGTTGAAAGTTCGCAGAGAGTCTAGTCGAATGGGAGCTATCAGTTACTTTTTAAATAGACTAGCTGACCCGTGCAACTTCGTCTGCACCAAATTGGTTATCACTGGTTTCAATTGTATTTTTAAAAGCGATAAAATTGAATAAAACTGACACCCGATTGCAGCCACAACTACCGTTTCCAATTGTGAATCCTAACTATCCCCGGTCTCACTCAAACATATACCCAGATTATATGTGATTTTTTATGTAAAACATCTATAGGCGCACCCTAAACTTAAATCGGCCATGGCGACGTTCGTGGTGATTACACACAAGCTTCGCACTATTAACGACCCTATCAGTAAAGCATAAGATTCAAATTATTTTTCTAAACTATTATAATAAAGAGGAATCGTAGTATTTTTGTATGTTAATTACGAATAAACTCAAACTACTGGACGGATTTCGATAATTCGTTTACCATTAGAATGCTACATTATCCCTTAGTAACATACCGGATTAGGCCTCCCACGGTAGTGGCTGAAGCCTAGGTTCGATCCCTCGGTAAGGAGCCCTTGAGTGCGTTGCTTGCGCGGTACGGTGACACACAAATATACATCACTGCTACAACACTACACGATCACCCCCACACACGTGCACGCTACACGCTTACACATGAAAGTGGAAGGGTATACTTATTCCCCTTATCGAACTGAAAAACTCTCAATTTTCCAATAACATATATATGGAGGAGTTATTGAGGCGTGTATGCTTGGTACACATATACGTTTCAACAACTCATACATATATAAATAGTTAGCTAGGTTAGCTAAGATAGGTCGCGATATTGTATGCAACAGGCAACAGCCAAGCCGAGGTGTGCCGTGCACCCTTGAGCTGGTTGCCAAAATAAAATCGGATGAGCGCCTTAAGCGCTCGCCTTAGTAGTCCGGTGAAGCTGTTAAGACCTTGCTGGGTCAATAGCGTAGACATTTCGAAAAAAATCCTTAGTAACATAGGCTATATTTATTTTTTAGAAAAAAATTGGGATTTCTACTAAAATTTCAATAATGTAATCAAAGGTATGAAAAAAATTTGGCATAAAATGTATTTCATCGCATGCGCCCCGATAACTATGAATGATAGAACAAAAATGTGTTATACAATATTAAAGAACATATTATTATCTATAAAAAAACCTCGCGGCAGCATACCTATGTCTACCTATTGTGATTATGTCACTATAACTACATTTTTGAAATAAATCTTAATAAAAACTATACCATGCGTAAAAGACTATGTTATTCATGTCTATATATTAATCCATATCCAAATAAATTATTTTTAAATTAAGACTGTTTCAGTACCTGTAGATAACTTTTTGAATTATTAAAATCGGCCATTACATTTGGTTTTTTTAATCTTACTAATATACATATACACTGACCAAAGTCTGACCTAGATAGATTTCAATTACATGTTTTTATTTTTAAAAGAGAGGAGGCTTATTTTCTGCATTAGGTCGAGAAGAGCTGCCAATGATGATGATGATGAAGATTATGGTTTTTTGTGACGTTACATTTCCGAAGCTACAGGTTATAATACGAACTTTGCACTATTGACGAAGTACTCAAAAACATCTGCAACTCTATCTGTATAAACATAACATTCAAATTGCTTTGTCGAACACTCGTCGTACCAGTATTACACGGCATGCACAGAAGACCTTGCGCCCTTTGACATACCGCCAAACACACCGCGCTTGCACCTTTCACTGATTTCTTTGTTACTATTTAATTAGACAATTGACTGTCACGGATTAAACTACGCATTTTTAACGCTATTTATAAATTATGAAACACCGTTCGCAGTTGTGAATGTAACCAGTGTTTTAATTGAAAATATGTCGGACAGCGATAATTTCGGAACTGAAAGTATGCACCCTTCTACAAAGAAAGTAAAATCACACTATGACATATATCTTGATAATGCTATATCTAATACTTTTATAACATACTTCAGTTATCATCGACCAATTTTCACAGTATTAACCAGCTATTCTAAATTTGAAACCCTTGCGTTTTATGGGACAAAAAGTATCCTGGATGTAGCCTTGTAATATCAGTTGTCACTGTGTTAATTTTTGCTTCTATATGGATAACATAGTCTACCTTGATTAAAATTTCCAAAAAATATTTAATGTACAGATTTCGACTTGTTACAATTTTAATAGTATAGATTAGTTATTAACAATTTTGTGGACGTTTTCGAAGCAGTTGAAATTTTTGTACGGAATTATTATGCAATCGTAGCCTAGAGATAAAGTTGGCGACTCTATACTATTCTTATGACCGACGGGGAGACTGTTCGAACCCCGGCATTCTTTTTGGTTATTTGTTTTTTTTTTTTTTATGTAGCCTATATAGCTTGAATTTTTAACTAATCTGTCTGCTGTAAATAGCACAAAGGAAAATTACCAAAATCCATTAAGAATCTCATGAACTACAAATTTTTTACTTTCGTCCGTTATTCTGGAGAACTCCTTGCGTTTTATGGGACAAAGAGTATCCTGGATGTAGTCTTCTAATATTAGTTATCACTGTGTCAAATTTCGTTAAAATTGGTTCTGTACTTTCAGAGTAATTCGGGTTTATATTCTAGACTTTAATCCTTTATCCTGGAGAACCCTTTGCGTTTTATGAGACAAAAAGTATATTTGATGTAATCTCGTAATATTAGCTATCACTATGTCAAGTTTCGTCAAGATTGGTTCAGTAGTTTCAGAGTGATGCGTGTGCATAGGGACAGACAGACAGACAGACAGACAGACAGACAAAAATTGTAAAAAGATTATTTTTGGCTTCTATATCGATAACATAGCCTATCCTGATTAAAATTTTCAAAAAATATTTAATGTACAGATTTCGACTTGTTACAGTTTTATTATAGTATAGATTACAGTGTGATAGATTCCATACTATTGGCCCAAAAATAACTTGATGTCAATCACAATCTTGTAGTGTAGTTTTGACGTTAATAAGTGCCTTTTAGGGACTAAATTGAACAGAGTATTTTGATTTTTTTTTTGTACAACTGTCTAAAGTAGTCTAAAAAATGGTTTCTATTATTGACTAAGCCATCAAACTATTGACTCAACATACTCAATGTAGTCTAAACTAGTAGAAACATTTTATAATTTGTGATTCCTGGAATATATCATAAAAGTTCTTTACAATATAAATGATTTACAAAAACTCACTCTGCACCGCTGGGATTAGGGTTGTCCCTCATCGAACGCGTCTTCGGGTCGTAGTAAGCAGAGTTGGGGTCCAAATTACGGAGGTATTTCGCTGTGTCCTCTCTTATACGTAGATTCCTCACAGTGATACGTTGTTTTGAATCCACCTGTTACATTTGTGTGTAAAGTTATTCGTTTGTTAGATTGGTATAAACCAGACAATTTATATATGTCAATAAAGTCATTACAATATGTCAATTGGCATCAAATTTTTCATTTGGTCAGTTTATATTCTAATTTTTTTTGCACACCAAAAAATGATCTGTAGCTTTTTACCGGATCTATATCCTATGCTGCATTTTTTCTGCTATAATTCTATAGTACCTAGGCAACCGAGTCTAGCTCGGTTCTATTTAAATTAAAATAATTCTGTTTGGTTTGCCTTATAAAATTAAAAGTTTCTTATAAAAAAATATACTAAAAAAATATATCTCTTCTGCTGTCACTCGAATTCGAACTGTGGTTACACGGATTTTCGAAGCAACCAATTTCTATCCGAGCTATTTTTGTTTTGACAGTGACGGCGAAATTTATTTTTATATTCTAGCTATATTTTTACATTGCCTGAAAACTCACTTAAAAAAGTTTTCTATGAATAAAATATAGTTAGAACGATTTATCGTCCTCGAAATTACCGCCATACTAAGTTTCACGGAAATATTCGACGTCGTTTCCGAGATCCTGAGTATATACAAATATAAAAATATACAAGAATTGCTCCTTTAAAGGTATAAGATATCACAGAGTTTGTAAAAAAAAGGGTGTGAAAAGACCGCAATGCGCGTTATCACTAATAACTACCAGACTAACAAGCAAAAAAGTAGTGATAAACCAACAAGTACCTTTGTACCGGGCATATCCACTTCATCAACATATTTGTCTTCGTCTTCGCCTTCATTGTCGTCCTCTTCTGTCGCAGTCGGATCTGTAATAATATTATAATTTACTAGCTTTACCTGCGGCTTCGCTCGTAATTACGTAGATTTTACCTATCTCTCAGGAATAGTACCGTTTTTCTGGATGAAAAGAGTACCACTAAAAATTTGTATGCAAAATGTCTTGGTGATTGGTTCAGTAGTTAGGGAGTGGTATTTGTAAGGATATAAGTAGTCCGGTGAAGCTGTTAAGACCTTGCTGGGTCAATAGCGTAGTCATTTCGAAAAAAAAAAAAGAAAATGTAAGGATATCATTAATTTTACTTTTTAAGATCGTGTCTAAACTATAGCATGATAGCAGGGCTTTTTGTAAGTCTACCAGCAGCTTACTACCACCCTCAAGTTCGAAATCTATCGACAAGCACCTATTGGTGTGTTCTGGCAGCTACAGCTGAGAGCCAGTTCCCTTCTAGGTTTATTTTTCGTCTTTTTACCATCATAGACCACATCGTCATTTAATAACAGATGATATTGTGGTCAAACGTTAAAAACCTATAAAATAAAATATACGTATACTAGCTGATCCGTGCTTTCTTTGTTACGCAGTAAAAAAATATAAAAAACTACTTTTTGTGTCTTCAATATAAAAGTGAGACATAGGCTATCCCAGACTTTTTTTTACAGGCATTATCAAGCTCTACAACTTTTCAGTAGAACTGAATCACATACATACTTACATCGTTAAGGCAGCCTTCATAAGAAACGTTATCATTCGACCGCTTTTTCTCTGACTTACTTTGCAAATCCGATTACCACAAAAAAGTCTTTACATTTTTTGGGTTAATAAATAGCCTATGATACTTAGAAATAAGGTGGCTTTCTATGGGTAAAGGAATTTTCAAAATCTGTTTAGTAGATCCAGAGATTACCCCCTACAACGTCACAAACTTTATCTCTTTATAATATTAATATAGATAGATGAGGATTATAGCCAAGTTATGTTTGACATATGGTTTTGTATTCACATTTTGCCTGTAGGTATATATTAAATTTTATGGAAATAATTCAATATTTCATTATATTATACTTTACTAACCTTCTTCTAATTTCTTTGCCCTCAACTCTCGCTTAGCATCCTCAACTTTTTGGTATTCCTCGATTATAGCTTTGTGTTGGGATGGATCATAGCCATTCCATCTGTCTCGTTTACCATCATAGCTCAAGTTCAGGTCAGGTTGACTGAATTCATCGGAAGCTATGCCAGCATTTGAGAATTTGGCACCAATCTGTTTGTCAAATAATATGTTTATCAAAACTTTGTATACAAGTGGGGGCCTTAGTAGTGGTAGAGCCAAGCTGAAGCTATTACTGGTTTCAGCATTAATGGGTCTACACACCCGAGGAAGTACCACCCAACGCACAGAAACACCGACATGAAGTAATAATGCTTGCATTGTTGCCTTTCGTTCGGTCAGTGAGAGCACCCCCTCTCTCCCCTCTTCCCTCCTCCTCTCTTCCCAACCCCTTCCTCTCTCTCCGCTCCGTATCCCCTCCCCCGAACAGAAACTGGCAACACATTTGCGATTCCCTTGGTGTTGTTAGTGTGTATAGACGGCAGTGATCACTTAATATCAGGTAATCTACCTGTTAATTTGCCTCCTATGATATAAAATAAGGTAGTAACACCCATATACATAAATTATGGATAAGATAACCAATATATATTAGATTATTATTTATTGCAAAAGTAAATGGTGTTGAGTTAATATTTTCAATATTCAAATTATATTATTCAAAAAATAATGTGTTGCAAAGTTAACTAACTGTGAATTATAATAAACTATATAGTAAAATACAAATACTATTGTTAGTAATTATGAAGAAACTAGTGGGTACGTTCAACATTATCTCACCCTGATAATATAAAAATCTTGACAAATTATAAACCTCATGAAAATCTGTACAGTCATTTTTGAATTTATAGAGAACAGACAGACAATAAGACAGATGTGGCAGAGGACTTTGTATAATTCCGGTTGGGGTGTAAGGGGTGTCGAATAACATCATAAGACTTGAGACACCCAAGCCAGCCTCACTTGCATGTGGTGCACTCTGCTGAATAACGAACGAGGCAATGGTGCAAGAGGGATGGTAGAGTTTTACAGCCCGACTGGGTCGCAACCACCATGTATATGGCGAAAAAGCCCGTAATAGTGATTCTCTTCTATGGGTTGCGTTTCGGGATCAGCCTGTGCATATCCAGCTTATTACAGGCCGGTATGATAGTGGCGACCAGCGATGGACAGTGGGTCAATCAGTGGTCGCTATTATTTGGACTATACTGTGCTTACCATCAGGCATAGTGCAGTCACTTTGCCGTGCTACAATAAAAAAAATAATATTATGTAGTGATATAGACATTTATACATTTATCTATAACTAATGATTAATTATTAACCAATTTACTTTTCTAGGTCTCTCCAAGCAGTCTTTTTTCTTATGAGTCATCGCTCCACAGTTCTCGCAAGCCCCTTTCCTATACTTTGTAGCTGTTTTTGTCTGAAAGAAAATGTAATTGAACATTTGCCAAAAATAGTTTAAAAAAATGTTTATATGAATAACAAATTGTACTCACTGTGTCTACACCTTTATTATAATAAGTGTCAAGTTTAGTGAATTGTGCCTCTCTGTCTTCTTGTGGTCTTTGATGCTTCAAAGTTGGTCCTGATGTCCCATAGTACCAGGGAGCTGATGCTATGTACTGGGGTATATGGGGATTTATGTCTTTTCCTAAAAAAAAAAAACAAAATATTTATTATATCAACAAATCCATATACATTTCCAAAATAATAGTTCCATGGCACCGGAGATCATTTAACATAAAGTGAATTCCATATTAGTTTGTTAGTTAAAAGATAGACTGATTTACAAGGAAGGTTTACGTATATAATTTGTCAAGACTTTTAGTAAGTCGATTGAAACATAACGATACTTGTTGGAGGTGTCGGGATAAGTCAAGCCACCTCGGAGCCTTCATTTAATAAGACAAATATTCGACGAAGGAATAAACAACGCTGAAGAAGACGCGGGAATCAGCTTGTAATTAATGAAAGCAGTATAAAGGGGCAAATTATTTTCTTATAATTTACATACGAATATCACCAATATAGTTGGTCTTAGGTAAAGCTAAAAGACAAAGTAATCAATTCCTGGAGGATTCCTTTTAAATAAACTTGTTTATGTGTCTTCTAAAATACGAAACATGATTTCAATTAATATACTTTAATGTGGAGATAAGAATTCCATGTTTTGGTTTTATATTTTACGTATGATATACCAATTGTACTAAATACCTGTTTCATCAACAGCAGCGGGAGCTGTACCCGCTTTACGGGCCTCTTCGAGTTCTTTTGCTTTCCTCCAGTCCTCTCGAGATTTCTTCTTTGGTTCATCTTCTTCGTCAACAGCTTCATCTTTGTTGCGCAATATTTGGGATATAGCCACTCTGGTAGTTGTTGCCATTATTATAATTCACCATATATTATTATTTTACAGAATCTAAAATATAATTGTTTGAGAGCAACTTCTGTTTCGTAAGTAAATTATTCTTTACTATAATCTTTGACTTGTTATACTATGATTTCTCCAGTATACTATTCTTATTCTTATCTATGCTATGATGTTGTTTTCAACTACCATAGATATTCTCAGTTTCTGACATATAACTAGCTTTGCCGATATTAGTTTTCAAAACTCCCTACAAATGTAGCTCATACTCCCTGAATTTGGGGAGGTACACAGATAGCCCTGGTTCTTTACATAATGATATAGAAACCCTGTTTCTGTATCAAATCAATCTTATTAATTGAAACAAAAACGTTTACACAACTAATGGGTACAGTCGTCGTTTTTTTGGCTACTTTAAATTTAGCCGTTAGTTCAAGCTTGCGCATATTATCGACAAGAATTGAATACAAAACAAAGTTAAAATATTAATATTGTAATCTAAATTTGGTAGTTATTTATTCTGAAGTTGCCTCGATGCTATACATGTAAAGTAATTTATATCTAAATTTATATTTTGCGTATCTATATTCAGACCGGTCAAAAAGTTTGTTACAGTCTGTATATGGCTGAATTGAGTAAAGTTAGATTAACAAAAAGGTAGATTATGCAGTTTCTCAGTAAGAATGCACACAAAATGCAATCTAGTCTTTCACTTCTTTTTCTTATGATCATAATATTTGAAGAGATGAATTAATAATTTATTACATTTTTAAGTTTGTACATTACCGAACTTAAAACCACAAAGTATTTTCACCCAGTTTTTTTTATATTTATTTTGATGTATACACTTAGAAAGTACGTCTTATTTTAAACGTTTTCTTTTACTTGAAAATCTGTTTCGTAGGTGATTTTATTACTCTGTAACATATTAGTTTTAATTTTATGATTTAGGTGTTTGACCACAAATTCTTCTCGTGTTAATTTACTATGTAGCCTTAAACGCAAGTTAGGTGTTCTTTAATGGACTATATTACCGATGTAGTTATTGAATCATATTCTTCCATAGATGGTCAGCGAGGATTCAGGAAATTTAGGAAGTTACTAATAAAGAGTTATGGTTCTGATATGTGAGGATGCGATAAAACATAAAAGATTTATTGCTAATTTTGTGAGTTATGTTTTAATCATCAAGCTCTTAGCTGTCGAAAGTTGCATTTTCCCCAAATATTAATAATTAAGAAAAAGGAAGTTTAAAAGGCGTAGTTGAAATAAAACTCGTCATAGCTTCGGGAGTTTATATCTGCTGACAACCATGCATATGACCTTTCAATTGACAGTTTTAGTCATAGATAATACAGAACTCCATCTCTCAAAACAGTACCTACATTTTTTTGGATAAAAATTACCATATCGATGGATTGCTAACGCAATTTCGTACTTCGATTTTGAACCATTTAGTTATAATCATTATATAAATAAGGTTTCATTTTTTATTAATTTTTGTAAGTCAAATCTTATAAGTTGCATTAATTAATTGTAGGTTGTGTATGCATAGTTTGTGATATATTTCATACCAGATATAACGTTTTCCAAAGTTATGAGGCATCAGGCGATCATTACATAACATGCTTTCTCTAAAGCTAGGACACATTTGCTAGCTGGCTAAGTATTTAACACTATTCAGGCACTTATGACGTATCGACACCTTTTTATCTATAATAATTTTCATTAATTATAATGAATGACACAAAATCTTCCACGAATTTGGAATGGAACAAGTATCCTATCGAAATTGAAGTTCATTTCTTTTGAACTCTTCGTCAACTCAAAAAAATACAAGTACTTGGAATCTCTTAAACCATTATTATCAAAGAACTATCATACTTCTTATGATAATTAAAAATACAGCTGTGAAAAATTTAAATAACGATTTCTTTATAAATCCGTCTAAAAGTCAATAAATGTGACCAAAATTATTATTCAAACTACGTGACAGAATCAATTCTTCTATTAATAAAGATCAAAAACAGATTTTAACTCCCACTAAAATTTGTGAAAAATATACCTACCTGTAGTAATTAAAAATGCAATCGCTGTTTGTTTATTTATACAACAGGCATGTATCTCAAAAAACTATTTCTAATACTAAAATATATTTGAAAACTTCTCATATTTTTAAATAAAAATAGAAAGAGTTAAGTCCGTTATAAAACGTTCTTTGTTTCCCTGAAAAATCCTTTCGATAATCTGTTCTGTAAGTACCTCTGACAGCGTTTGCGCAAAATTGTAGCATGATGATGGTGATATAAAGCAATACTTAAATGAAATGATGATAAAGCAATACTTATAGGAAAAGTTATAATGAAAGTGACAAACATCATAAACCGCATTAAATTAAAAAAATAACAAAGCTTACATAAGACAAGTAAGCAGCAGTAATAGTGTTTGAAGCGGACTGGGTTGCCAGTATTGAAAAATAAAGAAAAAAAGTGTTCTTCCAGTTTCGTTCTATTTTGCAACTGTTGTAAAAGAAGTCACTTTTACGTATAGCCTTTGAAATTATCTATATTTCCACAAATATAAGGGAAAGTAAAAGACAAGAATACAATATACATTTAATATTATTGATATAATTTGAATTAAAATGGTCGTCGAGATTTTAAATATAATATTAATTTTATTTTAATTGTTCGGATATATGAAAGTTTTCACAGTTTGCGTCTAGCTTTGCCGCGCCGACGGTAAGATGGCCGTGGCACGCGGATTCGCTCGTTGCTATCACCCGTGTGGCCGAGAGACTCATCCAGGGGTTCCACTTGTGGAGTGAATAATTTGCGACGACTCCGAGTTACACTGTAAACAGCCATAAGCGAGTGTCCATTAATTACGTGAGGTGTTTGTAGGGGGGAGGGAGTCAAGCCGACTGTAACATGATAGAGAAAGAGGGGGGGAGGGTTCTGTAAATACCTCATAATTTTTCCATAAAAAAACAGTGTCAAAATGTGAGAAGATCAGATTAAATAAAAGTAAAACATTTTAGTAGATTAGATCCAATGGTTTTACCAGATTGGGCCCCCTCGGCAGCAGCTCAAGCCTAGGTCCGTTCTCTCGGCGTGGAGCCATTGAGTACGATGCTCACGCGATACAGTGACACAAAACCTTACATCAATGCTACAACATCACACACATCACCTATACACACGTGCACGCCTACACGCTGTTTTTCTTTTTCAGAGAAATAAACGACAAAGAGTTCTATTCTTATTTTTCCCTATCCTATCCTATATAGTTTAGAGGAATTTTTCCGACACAAAATACATATAGGAGTTGTTGAGGCACGCATGCTTGGTACACGTGCATGTTTCAATAACTCATATACGTATATTTAGATAGCTTAGCTTAGGTTAGCTCAGATAGGTCGGGATTTTTGCACAAAACAGGCGACAGCCCAAGCCGAGATGTGCCGTGTACCCTTGAGTTAGTCGCCCAAACATCTCAAATCGGCTGAGTGGCTTCAGCGCTCGCCTCTGTAGTTCGGTGAAGCTGTAAAGACCTTTCCAGGTCAACAGCGTTTTCATTTGGACAAAAAAAAAGATTTAAAGTATGCTGAAATCTGACATGATTTTTCTATATTTTAAAATACACGAATATATGTAAAGTTATTTAGTATTGGTATTGTGAAATGTACTCTTCTTCTTTAATTTATGGCACCGTGTGTAAGCAATACAAAATTCCGCCAATGTCATGTAGATACAGAGTGTGCGCTGTCTGTGCCAGACAGTGGCATAAACGAAGGGGTACCGAGTTAAAAAATGTAATTCAAAAACGAAGATAATTAATTTTGTATTGAGGCCGAGTTATTGTGTTTCCCACAGATATACATAAAGGCAAGATATGTTTCGATTAAGAAATAGACATTTTGATTAGTTTAATTTTGTTAATTTTAATAAACAATGACAATACATGTAAAATTAAAGGGTTGTTATTCACGAAAGCTAAGATGCACGTAAGTTTAGTAGGGCGGGGAATATAAGGAGGAAGGACATCAAATAGGGAGAGTCTGTTTCTCAAACAATTTGTGAAAAGTAATGTAATAAAAATGTTTTACGCCATCACGCCAACAATTACGTTTACCCTACTCCTATAGATATTTCACACTAATAAAGTGAAACTTAGTATTCTGTTTAATATATAGGTAAGAGAATAAGTTACACTATGGAGATGGTAAACATTCGTTTTCGGCATTATTTTGTAATACTTTCATATATATTAACGGTGTTGATAATACAAAACAGAGAATAATTTTTGAAAGTGCGCCTTAGTCAGTATGGTTCAACGGGAAATATTGTGCAGTAAATTTCAACATTTCTCGCTTTGTATATATTGATGTGAAACATCTATAGGCGACGGTAAGTCTGATTGTTGGCGTGGCGAGACGAGGCGACGAAAAACACGAACTTTGCACTATTAACGAAATAGTCAAAAACATTTGCAACCCTATCTGTATACACATCAGATTCAATTTTTTTTGTCGGACACCTTTTTACAGGTGTTACCATGCACACATCGACGACCTAGTGCTCTTTGATAAATGCCGCTAAATACACCGCACCTGCGCCTAGTTGATTTTTTGTATTTGTAAAAAATGAATATTTATGTAATAAAATAAATAAACAGTCACTATTTTATGGAACAAGTTTGTAATGCTTTATCTTTTCATTAGCTGATTCCTGTCGTAATCTGTTCTTTAATGCTCATAACTTATACAAAACAATTTCGATGTTTCACATCTGCCAGGCGTCCCATGGCGGGTTAATTTTTTTTGCGTATATTAAGAATATACCATCTCACTCTCTCATAGCCCAAAACCTATATATACATTTATAACTATCTAGGTTTCGTTACACATTGTCGTTTCATAACATCCAATTTACACCATCCGAGAAATCTGATTTAAATATTTTTTGTGCCAATAATACGAGTAAGCTATTACTCACGATTATTTTAAAGAAAAAGGGCTGTTCAATTGTTACGTAAGCAGAGTTTTTGTAATTACAGACGACCCCTCAGCAAAAGTAAGTAATTCTCTTTCTCCCCTACAATGCTTACGTAAAAAAATATACAATCACTAGCTGACCCCGCCACGCATTGCTGTGACTCAGTTGTTCAAAAAGAAATTGAAAATTAAAGAGTGGCGACATGTATGAGATATGTATAAAAGTCGGTCTTTTAGTTTTTTATCAACAATTAATAACAATAATCAACATTGACAATAATTTAATTTGTAATTAAAAAATATTTATGTCATTCATCGAAATATCAATTATTCTATCTCTCAAGTTGGACGAAATTATACAGATGTAAATGACAATTTTCATGAATATCGGTTGAGTAGTTTCGGGAGTTCATCATGGACAAACGTCATGACACTGGATTTTTTATATATTACGATTTAATCTGTTCTGGTATTCTTATGGATTCATGGGCAGCAGTTAACAAGTCTAGAAATAAGGAATTTAGAGTTCATAGAGGAATCAACTTATAGTGGGCCATTAGAAGAGACGTTACAACTGAGGTCGTTACAAATGATATCTACCTTAATTGAATGGCCCCGGAACCGATATCCCTTGGGTCGAAGAGGTCAAATATCTCGGTGTTACATTAGATAAACATTTAAAGTTCAATTCACATATAGACAGAGTGCGAAACAAAGCCGCTATGGTCTTGGGTCGCCTCCATCCGTTGCTTTGTCATAAGAGTAAAATGTCCCTCAGACACAAGCTCACTTTGTATAAGACGTGTATCCGTCCCGTGATGACATATAGCTGCCCCGTTTTTGCGCATATGTCCAAAGATAAATTTGATAAGCTGCAGGTTCTCCAAAATCGTGTTTTACGTAAAGTGACCGGTGCCCCGTGGTACATCCGGAGAGTCGATCTCCATAGAGTCCTAGAGATCCCTTCTATCTGGGCGTACGTAAAATCACTTACGACTAGTTATTTTGAAAAAGCCGCGAATTATCCCAGTCCGTTAGTGGTATCCGTCGCACAATACGAACCCGTACCGAACGCTGCGTATTATAGACGTCCGCGACATATTTTAATCGACCCTCCTGATGAAATAACGGCAGTGAACGATCAGTACCAGCCTGTCTCTCCAAACAGAGCGTGTTCACACCCACGCCCGCGTAACCACAGATCACGCCGCCGTGGTCTGAGGGTAAATTTCGCTCCCGCACACCAGATTAGGCACCCCTCGGGAGCGGCTCAAGTCTAGGTTCGATCCCTCGGCAGGGAGTCCTTGAGTGCGTTACTTGTGCGATACAGTGACACAAAAATTTACATCACTGCTACAACACTACACGATCAGCCCCACACACGTGCACGCCTACACGCTTACATATGGAAGTGGAAGGGTTATATTTTTTCCCTTATCGAACTGGAAAAATTCTAATTTTCCGATAAAAAAATATATGGAGGGGTTGTTGAGGCGTGTATGCTTGGTACACATATGTGTCTCAACAACTCATACATTTATGAATAGTTAGCTAAAATAGGTCGCGAGTTTGCAAGTAACAGGCAACAGCCAAGCCGAGGTGTGCCGTGCACCCTTGAGCTAGTTGCCCAAATAAAATCGGCTGAGTGCCTTAAGCGCACGCCTTAGTAATTCGGTGAAGCTGTTAAGACCTTGTTAGGTCATAGCGTAGTCAGTTCGAAAAAAAAAAATGAATGGCCCCAAAATGTCTACACATCACTATTTATAACAACAATTATTTTTTTACCTTTTAGCTGGACAGCTTTGAATCCCAGTCTCCGGTAGTAGATTCTCTTCCTCTATAACTTTATCTGGGGAGCTTATATCTCTGACTTCTCTCCTCGGGGCTGGCATATCAATTGTGATATCGGAAAACTCTTCCTGTAAATTTCCTATATCTCTCAATGTCACATCCTCTTTCTCTGACGTTTCAGGTCCATTCTGTTCTTTACGTCTCTTTAGACGTAGAGATTTTTTTGTTGTTACTTTGACGGCTCTGTTTCGTAATGCATACTGAGTATTAAGTTCATGTTCAATATCATTCTCTACAGGATTTAATTCTATGTTCTCTACATCATTATTCTTTGCCGTATTAATAGTAGCAGGAGTTTGATTAGCAAATAGCAAATCAAACTCCGTAACTCTAGAAGATGTTCTTTTGTAAATATTATCAAATTCATCTATTGTATCATTCAGTATTTCTTTTTCCGGTAGTGGTCTACTTGAATTCTCTTTAGAATGTTTAAATTCTTCAACTACCTTTACTGTTGATTTCATATTTGTATTAGCATTTTGATTTAAAGTCAGTTTTTCAATGGATCTTTGTGCTTTTTCAATATTGCTCATTGTACTTGTAGGTTTTAAACTATTTGGAGATTCTAGTTCATCAAACACATCTAAGGAATCATTTATTTTAGAAGTTTTATTTATGCCAGAAAAACTCTCAACAGGCTTTGTCACTATTTCACCAAAATGTTTTATATTTATCGTAGGTTGAAAGTTATGCGCTAAATCAGTTTTTGTAGAACCCGATTCTTCTACAATATCATCTGAAGTAGTATCAGTGACTCCTTGTTTTCGATCTATTTTTAAATTAACATCAAGATTGTCAAAATATGTTCGCTTCACATTAAGGAACTCCTTAGAATCCTGTTTCGTTATTTTATGTTCCAACGGTTTGCAAATTTTATTAAAAAGTTTAATATTATCAATTACTTTATTAGAACTAGAATTTATTGAATCTTCAAAATAATTCTTTTTTCCTTTGCGAATGTTAAATTCACTAAAATCGTCAACTTTTTCTTTGTGATCATCGTTATGACGAGATTTTATTGCCATTTCCAATTGTTCAAATTGACTCAATGAATTATCTCTACAATCTTTATTAACAACAGGTTCTGTCTCATTTTTGAATGTCGTCGATTTAATATTACTCATATTTATTACATTTCTATCCACAGTGAAATTATCAACACTATGTTCTGGGTTTTCATTTAAGTTCTTAGCAAAAGAATATTCAGATAATTGTAGTGCCGCTTCATTATGAATCATTTTGCCTATATCCACATTAAAATTATCAGTGCTGCTAGTAACACTGTCAGTTATATTTTCTTTTTCTTCAACACCACAAGCACCTTTAGTCAATTCTTTCATCGGTTTATTATTTGTTATATTTTTATCTACACTAAGATCGTCAATATCATTTTTTGGGTTTTCTTTTAGTTTTAAACTAAAAGTATTTTCAGCTAACTGCATTATCGGCTTATTGTAAGTAATTCTTCTATCATTTTCTACACTGATACCTATGTTATAACTCATTGCACTTTTAACCAGACTACAATTATCAGCGCTACTAACAAAATCTTCGTTTAATTTCACATCAAAAGAGTCTTCAGGTAATTCTGTATTAGTTGCTAAACTGTAGCTTCCTCTCTGTGGGTTCACTTTCATAAGTTTTTCATCATCAATCACGCAAGATGTACTTATTTCATCATTTGAATTTTCCTTTGCTAGTGAAATACAAGTATTAACATCAAAATGTTCATTTTCTTTAACAACTTTCCCATTACAATCCATATTGTATAAATAATCTTTTATTTCAGTTTTCATATTTTGTATATCTCCAGTTTCAGGATAACAATTCTCTCTGTAAGTATTATTGACATCGACTGCAGAATCAATAGCAATGTCTTCCGAAAAGACATTGTCATGTGTATTAATTGAATCATTATTTTTATCATCAATACAATTCTCGTGGGGACTTTCTTGTATGTCCTTGTTTATGGTTTTCTGCAAAGTTTTATTCAAATTTGCCATTTTGAACATAGGTTCTAAACTCTCCTTCAGAGGGTCATTTGTGTCATCGTTATCGTCACTTTCTTGTTCACTATCAGAAAGAATGACTACATCATTTTCGTTTCTATTCTCATTGTATTTGTAAATGATTTCTGTAACAAATATTTCTGTTTATAGAACATTACTTACTTAAAAGAACACTGTTCATACAATGAGAATTACATTAAAACATTAATTTTAATTAATAATCTTTAGAATTATACAAAATAATAAAAAAAAAAACAAAAATTATTTACAAAATATTTCTATTGCTAGAATATTAACAACGCAAAATCTAAACGAAACATGTAGAATTGTAAATGGCAGCATTTATGGTTTAAATACACTTTTAGTTTTATTTTGAATACATTTAAGGATTCAGTTAAACTATAAATCAACTGTGTTAATTAACAATAGTAACTTTCTAACAAAAGTTTATATATTCCTCAGTTTTAAAACTGTTTATCTCTGTTAATTTTGCAATGAAATTTAAAGTATTTTATAGTTCATTTTAAAGGAAACCTTAAAATATCTCACCATCTTTTTCCTCAATACAGTTACGTAAATATTCAATTTCGTTCTGAGCTTGCGATTTGGCTAGCCGTTCCGCTATTAGTTCTTCCTAAATATAAAAAATCTCAGTTTTACAACAAAACCCAACAGCAAATAAATTTAAAAATAGCAACAAGTAAATTTCTTACCTCCAAAATGGCAATTTTATTCATTAACTCGTCTACCTGTGAATATTATTATTATTAATACATAGTATAACACAAAGTCCTCTGTCACATCAGTATGTCTGTCTGTTCGCGATAAACTAAAAAATGACTGAACGGATTTTTATGTGGTTTTCATCAATAGATCATAAATTGACAAAGTTTTTTTTATCATTGCGGGATAGCGTCCGCCGGACCCGTTAGTTATAATATAATACTTATTAAGTTTCGTACTGATTTCTAGTGAACGGGTAAAATATTTGATTAATCAATATTTGTTCTGTTTGATTAAACACAATCATGTGTTTATAATTCTGTATTATCTATATAATACAGGATTATAAACTTGTACCACCGGCATGTAATAATTTGTCTAAAAATTCTAACAATTAAAAATTGGACTATTATTATTGCTAAGTCTTAACAATATCGTATACATTTCTCCTCGGCTGATTTTTTGAGACCCTGATCTCAAAATTGCGGATTATTAAAAACTAGGCTCTGCCCGCGACTTCGATCGCGTGGACATAGTTAATTTGGGCTAACTAATATGCAGCGAAAGCTCTCAAGAGGCAAAAACATCCCGATTTTAAAACATTATTCATTGGTACTCCGCTCCTATTGGTCTTAGCGTGATGATATATAGCCTATAACCATCCTGGATAAATGAGCTATATAACATTGAAATAATTTTTCAAATTGGATTAGTGGTTCCTAAGATTACTCCCTACAACATCACAATTCACAAACTTTACCTCTTTATAATATTAGTATAGATATATTTTTTTAAATTATAATTTTACATTACATCGTTTGTTTATAGTTCAAGTGTTTCAAATCTATATTAATATTATAGAGCTGAAGAGTTTGTTTGCTTGAAAGCATTAATCTCAGGAACTACTAGTCCAAAATGAAAAATTCTTTCAAGAGTCAGATAGCTCATTTATTGAGGAAGGCTATAGGCTATTTATCATCACGCTTAGACCAATAGGAGCGAAGCATTAATGAAGAATATTTCAGCATCAGAGTTTTTTCCTTTTACAGAGCTTCCGCTGGACGGTACTGTTGGCCCAAAGCAACTATTTCACGTGGACGTAGTCGCGGGCACAGCTAATATTAAAATAAGCAAGAGTGACAATGATTTTGTTAGGATATGATATTCTGATAAAGTTATTCAGTGGATATATTCACCTTAATCTGTAAATGGTTCTGCGGCATATCAGTACTTTCAGTCGGTTCTACAATCTCGGTCAGTTTGCTTTCATATTCCTCCTTCATATCATTCATCTAAAACGCGAGAGTAATTTATAGTGATAGAATCAAATTAATATATGTACCAGAATAGGCCCCCCCTAGGTAGCGGCTCAAACCTAGGTCCGTTCCCTGCGCGTGGAGCCTTCGAGTACGCTGCTTGCGCGATATAGGAGCACAAAATCTTACATCACTGCGACAACATTACACATATCACCCTCACACACGTGCACGCATACACGCTTACACATGAAAGTGGAAGGGTTTTATCTTTTCCCTTATCGAACTGAAATAGTTCAGAAAATTATCCGATACGAAATATATATAATAAGAGTTGTTAAGGTATGTATGCTTGGTACACATATATGTTTCAACAAAAGTATTAATAGTTAGCTTAGGTTAGCTCAGATTGGTAGCGAGTGGCACGTATCAAGCAAACAGCCCAAGCCGAAGTGTGCCGTGCACCCTTGAGCAAGTCGTCAAATAAAATCGGCTGAGTGCCTTATGCGCTCGCCTTAGTAGTCCGGTGAAGCTGTTCAGAACTTGCTGGGTCAATAGCGTAGTCAGATCGAAAAAAAAAATACTTAGACTTATTTACGTAACTGTACTTTTTAGATTTTTATTTAGAAATAAGAAATAGAACACATTTCAATCATTTTTAAACAATATCTGTTTGTATGAATACACATCACTGCTAAAATACTGCGTTTATGATTAAAGACCTCTTCAAGACAATCATAAAGCATATCTTCAAGTAACATTTATTCTTTGTGACATTAAAATCGGTTTACTCAATCAAAAATTATTGTAAATTTAATAACGACGCGACTAAAGTACGAGAGAAAAGTAGATACGTAAATAGACTTAATAGATTCAAATGATTTTTTAACAACAGTTTCTTTTTAAATAAGGTTCCAAACAGACGGTGTCGCATGCGCAGCTAGTGATTACTATCATTAGACATGATTAAACAATTATTGGCCTAATTAAACATGATTGATTTGATTAGACATGATTACTTTGATAAAACTATGATTAATTCGATTAGAGTTTGGCATCTTTATTGTTTTATTATATACATTTCGCTCGATCAATCAGTTTCTCTATTTAAAAATGTAGTAGGTCGTCAGGTATTCATTCGTCAAAACAACTAGCAATCTTATATTATTTCATTTTACTCTTTACATACAAAAATTAAATTTTATTACAGCCAAGAGAAATAATTAATGTGATTTGGCATGATTAATATGATTAGACATGATTAATAGGATTAGACATGATTAATATGATTAGATCATGATTAATATGATTAGACATGATTAATAGGGTTAGACATGATTAATATGATTAGATCATGATTAATATGATTAGACCTGATTAATAGGATTAGACATGATTAATTTGATTAGATCATGATTAATCTGATGAGTACCTCGTCTCTCAGTGATTTTATTTGCGCTTCGTAGTGCATCTGAGAAATTTTCTTCGTTTCCTCGACCACTTCAGACATCGTTTTCGAAGTTTTCAGCCGGTATTCATCGAACGAAGCCTTCAATGTGTCATTACGCGAATGCGCCCTGGCGGAAAATTCCAATCCAATGAATTAGATTAATAAAAAAGGAGAAAGGAAGAAAATATATTTTATTTAAACTGCATTTTTTTTTTTTTCGAAATGTCTACGCTATTGACCCAGCAAGGTCTTAATAGCTTCACCGGACTACATTTAAACTGCATTACATAATATACAACTATACAAGAATGGATAAAAATGTGCACATTACAGCATTATGAAAGATGTCCAGCTCATTATATGTTAAGATGTTATGAGAAACACTTGGCGCTGATTTTTAGTTGGAACGCAATGCAAGTCAAGGTGCGTAAGAAATAAATATCAATTAAAATTATGGACTATAGTATATATAAGTAATGTAAAAATCAGAGTACGTAATGTATATAAGGCAAATAAAGTAGTAGGATACATTTAACAACATATAAGAAAAGCAGTTGTAGGCGTGACTAAAATATATATGCAACACAAATTAGATGCAAAACTTTTAATTTACAAACATTGCGATAGTAATAAAAACTTTTGAAAGAAGGAAAGTAGTTCCAGCAGCTGGTGGCAGTGAACCTAAATACCTCTCGAACTATTTATGTATACTTGTCTATACATATATATTTACACATATTATAATGTCTGTTGTTTGCAAATTGGAACTTTGATATATAACGATTTTTTTAATTACAGTACTTTTACTGCTTAAACCCCTGGACTGTCCAAAACCATAAAGATTTAAGTTGTATAAAAACGTATATAGACCTCATGAGACGCAAGTCAACAGACTGTTGGGAGCATAATCTTTAAAAAAATCGGATTTATTACAATACTTACTAAGGATGTATTGTAAAATAATGCAAAATATGTTTAATTTTTTTTTCATTTATACGAACTTTTTTTACTAAACCATTAAAATTAACAACTTACGATGTCGTGAAATTAAAAACATGGCAGCCATTTTGAGACCTGGGTCTTAAAACATCAGTCGAGGGATTAAATTGGTAGCATTTTAGCCTAATGGCGGAGGAAGACATTGCGAGGAAACTTGAACCTGAGAAACGTTCTTGAACCACTTTTCGGACTGAAGATCTCGGTATATGTTGTACAGTTCACCTAAGTATCTTTTGCGGTTGCCACCAATGCAATTGTGAAAATATATCCAGTCACTTCGTTTAGTTAAACCAAAAAATATACTATATGGTAATCATTTATATTAAATCCCATAAAATAGAATAATTTTTCAGTTGCCTTAACCCAAGTATCCCCTCTATGATATCCTTCCACGATAATTCCTCGCCCCAACTACTTAAACCTCCTTACCCTCGCCTTTTCCCCTAGTGAAGTTATCTCGTGTAATTAAAGCAAACACTTATCATAATTACTATCTACCCTTCCAAATTTTTCGAAAACGCGAAACGTTTACAAATAAATATAACAAATTTAATTTTAAAATATTTAGAAATTGCAGCACAGTTCATAATTTTTCTTTTCAATACATATGGTAATTGGACTACTACAATCACCGCGTGACAGCGATTAAACTGAGTAAAGACCCAAGGTGCAATGTGTAAAAAAAAAACTTACAAGGCGAGTTCATAGTGCAATCTTTCAATATCTGCTCGCAATTTCAAAACTTCAGAACTGGTATCGACAGTTGTGTTCTCATCTGTCGTGTTGCTCCCGAACGTCGATGTCAGCATTGTGTTATTCACTTCTGCAAAACGATTACAAATAAATATAGCAAATTTAATCCTAAAATGTTCAGAAATTATCTGTTCAAATTGTAGTAAAAGCATGAAGATACTTCTAAACAAAAATAATTTGTCGGAATCACAGATTAATCTCTCATTAAGAAAAGTTTGCCGGCCGAGTTTGACTGTGTGTAATAATTTTACATATTGCCTCTAGTTGTATCTAATTTTATTATTATATTTAATCCTATTGTATTCAAGTATGATATATCTTATGAAATACATAAATGTGAAATGAGAGACAAGTTCAATATTATGATATAAGCCTTGGTTGTTGTTTTCAACTACAAAAGAAGTGATATCTAAATGGGTGCCAAGTACAATGGTCAGTCCTGAAATTTATTTATAACAACATGGTATATGTTCTAACAACTTAAAATATCACATTTGCTTATAAATTGAGATAATGTTGTAGCCTAAGGTCTGACTTGGCTAGTTCGAACGTATAAGTTATAGTACCTATTAATACAGTCATGGAAGAGCCCTATGTTCAATGGCTAGTTTCTAACAGCATGCCAAATTTTCGAAAGAATAAAATAAGAACTTAGAGCTTTAGAACTTGCAACCTAATTAAATATAGATAAAGTGATTCGTGAGAAAAGTTTAGGTATATATTTTGTCAAGGTTTGTTTTAATCATCTGGGGGGAAACTGTAATGTGTTAAAATAAAAGTAATATAAGAGTTACGTATGTCCTGTGCGATAGCGGCAAGAGCGAGCACGTGCTTGGTCTCGTTCGCGTAACGCATCGCCGGGTTCAGCGTCACCACCATGCTCACCGCCTCCCCCTCCGCCCCGCTCAGCCCCCCGCCCAGCAGCCGCGTCAGCTTCGACTCCCTGTTCGTACATAACGCACTTCACACCATAATCCACCCTCTCCCCTCCAATCCCCCTTCTTCGTACATAACAAATGTCACATCCATACTCCATCCCCTCTCATCCACCCCCCCAATCTCTTGCCCCCCATCAACTCTACGTCCTACGCCCCTCTTAGCAACTCAAACCCGCTATAGTACGTGACTAAACATATAACAAATTTGGTGCCGATTGAGTATAATTCACAATCGCGTCTAATTCGATTCCTGCCCATACACAACACACCTTACATCGATAGTCAGTTCCCATCTCTCCATCCTCCATTCTCCCGATCTCCCCTCTCATTCCTTCTTCGTTGCTATAGTACATGATCAAACGTACAAGAAATTGTGGTGCGGATTGAATAAAAATAGCCGCGTCAGCTTCGTCTCCCTGACCACATACAACACACCTTACATCCAAACTCCATCATACATGCAATCTCTTCGTCTTTTCCGTTTTCCATTCTCTTACTGCCTTCACCCTCCATCCTCAATTCCTTAACTCCCTTCTCCTCCCCACTTTTTACAAATACAAAAAACAATATTTTTATCCCTAAAATCATCTACAAAATATTGATCTTAACCATGGCCCTAAACTTAGTAACGCCTTTATAGAGGTGTGGACTAAGCCCTTGCCTTACATATTATGTTCTTGGGGAGTCTATTTGTGAGAATAACGCTGTTATTTCTGTTTATAGGTCACAATTATTTTATTTAATATGTTAGCATGCTGTGGAATCTGACTGCTTGAACACGGCTGACAATCCAATTATTTAATCGATATAATTTTAATTCAAATATGCCGATGCGCACATAATAAGGAAAGTGACATGCAACGTACGTAATCGTAGAACTTGTCTCATGGAACCCTAACATTCCATGCAAGCGTTTCTTTACTTCTTTCCATTGATCTTTCTTCACTACATTCTTTCTTCGTCTCCGTCAGCTCTCCTATACTTCATTACATGATTACACATGTAATAAATTTGGATGCAGGTTAAATGGAACAGTAATAATCACAAATGTTTATATTAACATGTATATAATCAATATATAGTAATAAACACTCTAAAGAGTTGATGCTCGTATTTCAGTTTTCGTCGACATTACGTAACTGTGAATTTCAAATCGTCACGTAAGGAGAAATCGTTACGCCTTCATGTTTCTATGTGATTTGTATATTCTGTTTTTTCAATTATTGCATTGCATTTAATTAGACATATAACACGCACACACGCTTGTGTACGGTAAAAAAAAGATACAGAGGGAGAGGGAGAGAGGGGGAGGGAGAGTGGGAGAGGGGAGGGAGAGGGAGGGAGGGGGAGGGAGAGTGAGAGAGGGGGGGGGAGGGAGTGGGAGGGGGGGAGAGAGAGAGAGAGAGAGAGAGAGAGGGTGGGAGAGAGATGCGCG